>SJJU01072204.1:0-64120 GCA_012932125.1 Conopomorpha cramerella
CACAAACTGTCCTTTCATTATTTTCGACTACCATTACTTTGGTCCACAACTCATTCCTGGGTACCCGATCATAAGCCTTCTCTAAGTCCATGAAAGCGCAGAAAACCTTTTGGTTTTTAGCCAAAGACAGAAGTCTTTGGCTAAACCGTCACCTGGCGCAAAGAGAAGACTTGGTCGGTGCAACCCATTCCCTTCCTAAAACCAGCTTGTACATCCCAGATTTTGTGAAAGTACAACTTATTAACAAACTACCTGTGTCCTGTCAGTACAGGTATTCGAATGTAATAGAAAGATCTCGAATGTTCGGTGCTTGTAAAAGTGTTAATTAGCGGTTTTAATATAACGATTCTAATTTGTGTAATTACAGTGCCAAAATAAAGTGTAATTCTTGATTTTCGTAATAGTGTAATTTTCTATCCGTACGCACCCCCACGTACGTAACAGTATTATGTAGTTAAGTAAGTATTGATGAAACGTGAAACGTAAAATCGAAAATCGGAAAAAGCAGCACTCGGACTTTTTTAAAGCGGCCAAGCGATTGTTCGGACAATTAGTCGTCGGAGAAACGAATATTCGGAGTTGTCGGCATCGGAAAATACGTTTCGGAATAACGTTCTGGACTCCGATTTTTTAAAATCGGACACGTCGAAGCGACGTAGGTTATCTTTCTAGGGTTAACACAAAAATAACTTAATGTTCGTTACGTCCTTTAGGGTAGAATTGGGTAAAGTCATCACATTCATTATTTAAAGTGTCGAAAGCATTTCACGTCATTAACAGTGAAACAAAAATTAGATAGCTTCTTAGGTAGGTAGGACAATAGAATCGCCCTGTAATTCCGGATTCTGTAAATCCTTAGAATTGGACGGTCGCCGCTGCCTGGCGTACGAGACGTCCTAAAAGGGGGCCGTAGGTGATGAAGTGGGTTTTTCGGAACCTGCACAAACGGTCCCGCGATGGACGGCGGTACCGCATGATCGTGCCGTCGTGGAAGATGCCACCGTCCACCCCGAGGAGGAGCACAAAGGGGCTGGTCGCTCGTTGGGTGGAACTTGAAGTACTCTGGGTTCCCAGGATTTGCCCAGCACTAGCGATAGCTGAAGGCCATCGGGGTAATTTTAGTTAGTAGAAGAGAAGAGAGAAGTCTGACGCCCAGTTTTCCCATAGCTGCGGGATGTCAATGAGGATTTTTCCCTGGTAAAAAATAGTTAGTAACAGCCGTGTGGCGATGGCTAACATAATACAAGTGTCACCACCCCAGCCCAACGTTTCCCGTCTTGAGGGTCGTAATAGGGGGCCGAAAAAATTTCCAGAGGACTGGCAGCAGCGCTCCCTGTAAATAAAACCACATCACCACTGCGATCGGCAACACGATGATTATTACAGAAATAATTATGGGAGGCCCCCGTCCAGCAGTGTAGGGCATTTGGCTGATGATGATGACGAAAATAATAGTTTACAATACAAAAATAGTGTCTGCGAATTCACTCATTGCTCAATAAAAAATATCTGCACTGAACTAGGCATATTGTGTCCGCTCTACCCTATTTGGTTATATTTAACTTTTATGCGAGATAAATATTCTTGTGATATAAATAGTGTTTGAGCGTAAAACATACTTAGTTCCATATTCGGAAGTCAAGTGTTAGTACAGTTGCCAGTTTCTAAATTAGGATAAAATTATAACATTACAATGTTGTCAAGTATATCTCTGTTCTGTGTCTTACTAAGTATTTGTGTGATTTATTTAATTAACTATGCTTATCAAAGGCCTAAGAATTTTCCTCCAGGTAAGATAAACAAGCTCCAAGATTTTTTTGTGGCGCTTTCCTTACAAAGCTTGCGCATGAAATCACCATTTATGAACGTTTTTACTATAATATGTTTTGATTTTAATTTTTTTTTTGTATTTAGTTACATTCATGAAAAACTTTTTTGGTTACCACCACAAAATAATTATTACTATTACTACTATTTGGGGAATATATTATAATAAACCAAGCCGCGCTTCTGTATGTTGTGGTTGGCAGAATTGTTTCTTATGAAACCCAATGCTCAGTTATAAAGCTCTTTTCTCTCCGTAAAAAAGAGTATATCAAAAGAAGATCTAGCAACAACCCTATTATTAGGTCGGGTAGCCAAAAATACTAAGGTAGGCAGTGTCTTTTTGCCTATATGGTGTGCACGCCACTGAGTATAACTTACTACGATACTGCATACATACATCTGATCAAACAATTTTAAAGCTATGTTCAATGTCAATTATTACGTAGAGCTGCTGTAGTCTATTTATTGTTTTCTCAACATAACTATCTTCCGATTCATATGTACGGAACCGAAAGCTCGTACGGCGAAGGAAAACATCTTGAGGAAACCCGTCTATGGAGAACTATTAGTGGGGTTAGCGTCATCACAGGGTCCCGAGTTATCTAGATCACAACTATGATGCCACCCGAGGCATTCGCCGACAAATGGGCGGCAAGTCACCGTCTGCCATTTTGTTAATTTGTAAGGTATTGACAGGCAGGCATCCCGTTACCTTATCCCATAGCCCAGAAGAGCAATCGATACTTTTACACCGTATTTCCAGTTTTTGACCACATTGATTTTGCAATAGTCCCCGTGTCGGCCCTGTCGTCATCTCATTCAATGTGTGATGGTAGTAGTCCTGTGTACTTCTTTCCCTCAGCGCCGGTTGGTGGGGCGACGCAGTGGTGTAAATATTTTGCGTATTTGCGTCGACCGATCAGCGCTTATAATTTATTATTCTCAAAAGCCAAAAGTTCACTAGGCTAGACCTGTAAACTCTCCCAGAGACTAGAAATATAATAATAAATATAAAAACAATTTGCTTCAGGTCCCAAAAAGTTGCCATTCCTCGGCTCTTATTTGTTCATCCTGGCCGAAGATTACAGAAGTTTCTCTGAAGCGATGAAGAAAATATGTAAGAAGTACAAGTCAAGTGTGATTGGATTCCACTTGGGACCTATACCGGCCATCTTGGTCCGGGATCCGAAACTGATCAGGGAGGTACTCTTATCCAAGGCTTTTGATGGGCGTACTGATATGGTAGTTGCAAGACTTCGTTCCTTCTGGAAACTGCTTGGTACGTATTTCTTTTTGTAATGTTAACACTACACACCTCTTACCTATAAACGGGGTGTATATCATGTTTGAAACTTAAGACAAGTCCCCTGAAACGAATAGTTTAGTATTTTACATAAAGTAACCGGTCCAATGCGATAAGTATTATTGAATTATGTTTGTATTATTTTCCGGTCACATTTAATGACAGTGTTGTGCGATATTATCGCATTCACAATATTCCAATAGAATCTCAAATGTGTTAAGGTGTTAAGTCAGTCAGCTCTGATGTTCTCAAGACACTCGAATGCTTCTGACTTGGCATACCGGCTACTGGCGAAACTTCAGTCTCCATAGCTTAAGTCTCGACAGTAGCCGGTAGTTAGTGAAAATTCAAGGCTAAATAATCGCACACGTACACTATCCAGACTGGACATAATCTTAAAAGACACCATTATTATGTTCTGGATCTATGTCAAAAATTTTATCGCATCTTACACTATGACGTAGTAAAAATAGATAAACAGGTCGCCGTAGTTATATATATATAGCCTTGTCGTAGTTCTGTACATAATATTGATATTGCAGGTTTGTTTTTCACCGATGGCTACTTTTGGCATACGCAAAGACGATTTTCCCTCCGCCACATGAGAGACTACGGGTTCGGGAAACGGGACGTGACCCTTGAAGGTCTTGTTGAAAATGATATTAAGGAAATCATACAAATGGCGAGACAAGGACCGACAAATGACACGGAGCGTGTAAGTTATGAAACGAAATGTATCTAAAATCGAATCAAACAATAAGGCAATTGAAAATTGTGACACCTGTTCACTCGTACAGTCTAGGAATGCTGCTGGAGCGATACAACACATCTGGGCCTTATATATGAGGTCGGTTCCTATTTCAATACAGTTTGACAGTTCATCTAGAAAATGCAGTACTTGATGGTAATTTTGTGCGGTTCCATACATTTTGTAAACTCGATGTCACGAGGTTTTTGGGATAGTGAAAAATATATTGTTAACGTAGCACAAAATAATTAATAGAAGTCGGATGCCAATATTTCTAAACAGATATCTGTTATTCTCAAGTTATTATATAATTGCATAATTTATTTACAGGACATAGTGAAAGGGAATCTTGTCCAGCTACCCGCATTTTTTGCACCTCCCGGTATGAATGGCCTTCTACACGTGTTGACGGGAGCTACACTACCAAGATCTGAATGGAAAAAGATATATAAACACTCCGAAGATACCCGAAATTTCAGCCAGAATACGGACAACTCTGGGAGATTTCTAGTCATCGCGCCATGGTTAAAAAATCTGGTACCCACGTGGAGTAAATACGAAGTTTTGCGTGAAAGTAGCGAATCCATGCAAAAGTTTTTCAAGGTAACACAACGGATATTGATTACCGCAACTTGACATCTTGTAGGTAATTTATTTTCCAAAAATGTGTTCATATCCCGCTGTTAATAGAACACCTTCTTGTTTTTTTATTATGCAGTATTCCTAAAGTTAGTCCGAACACATTGTCAATTGTTGTCTAAAAAGTTCAACTAATGCCCATCGTGGCGTGAATTTTGCTGATGAATAAGTAACCCTGCTATTGTATGATCCGCATCCGTGACCTTATAACTATACGGATGTAGGTAAGTTTCACAGACATGCTACGGTGACGGAAAGCACTGTCAAATTCAAAATTACACACTATTTCGTCTTTTGGGTACGTCAAGTCAAATGATAGAACAGGACACACTATGCATTGTGTAAGGTTTGTTACTGGTAATAATATAAAACTATACTAGAAGTAGCTCACCACTTACCAATAAATAATTCAACTATACCCTCTGTCAGATTGTAAATTCTAATGGGATAGCACGCTGACTGAAGAATAACAGTTTCATCTCCTATCAATACAGAAATTCGTAGATGATGCCGTAGCAACGCACGATTCAAGTCACGATCGTCATTTCCTCGACGCGTACATCAGACACATGAAGGAAGAAGCACAAATACAAGAGCAAACTACGTTTTCTGGTAAGGCTATGGAAGTCTATGATTTATTGAATTTATAGCTTACTTATTAACATTTTCGACGGCAATAACTAAACCATGTCGATCCCTCTAATGCCACTGGAAATAAGTGAAGTGGTACTTTTCCCGCATTAAATCTTTTTAAACGTTGCCATTTTTTAAGTCAGTGTTAGTCCCAGAATTACTATTTTTTATTTTGCTCAGTGAACAAACTTTTGACCACCATCCCGCCTGATGTAAAGCAGAGATGTAGTGTACGATAGAGAAGACCGTACACTACATCTCTGCTAGTCTCTAGGAGACTTGTTCATTAGGTACCTAAGAGACAATAGTACTTTTATTTTTATCGAAAGTGAAGTAATTTAGATTACTGGTGTTTTTAACAATTACATTACAATGCAACAAAATATTTCGTATATTTATATGTATCAGATGAGCAGCTACTGATGACGTGTGTGGACTTTATGTTGCCGACGGGGGCTGGCATGTCAAACCTTCTGTCGACCATCATGGAGCAGATGATAATCCATCCAGAAGTTCAAGCCAAAGTTCACGAGGAAATAGATCGGGTCGTTGGAAGGGATCGCATGCCAAATCTTGATGACAGAGCAAAGTAAGTTGTAATAAAAAAAATATCCACCTCTTGACGCTTATTAATCCCAAAGCGGGGTAGGCACTTGCTAAAGCAAATGCCAACGGTTCACGAAGCGTGTTTAACCCAACGTGACAGAGGGTGAGCCCATCGCCGTTATAGGGTTCACCTTCACACACCTTGTGGTGTTCGTGTTTCATCACGATGTTGTCCTTCACCGTACGAGCGTTGCATTGCGTTTGCTTTGAAAAAGAGTGGTACACGTCCAGTAGGTAGCCGGATTCGAACCCGCGATCTTCCAGTTACAATTCAAGGATACGACCAACTGGACCACATACGCTCACAGGACCACAGACGCCCAGACCAGAAACCACGACTGTACTAGTGTGCCAGTGCAGTATGTATGAACTGTAGAGCGGGAAAGGCGATTTGCCCTCACGCTGGGACAATTATTTACATTTAGTTACCATGTCTACCTTAGAATTTAAAATAGAGGTATAATTCGGGAAAAGAATTTCATAGGTGCAGTACGCCAATAATATTTCAACTTGTGATAGTCTGAATATTCTATGTGATTACCGCCGCTACTGTATGTCTCCGTTTCTTGCGTTCCTTTATGTTTGAATTGTGATAACATGGAGCATTATTCATTGAAACAAGACTTGATTGGCTTAGATTTTACGGAAACGTGTAGACTTTTAAGCCACGCACCAAAAGATCCTTATAGCAATACTGAATTTCTGTTACAGCATGCCATATACGGAAGCTTGTATACGGGAGACATTGAGGTACGACACCACGGTGCCGCTCGGTCTACCGCACAGGGCGCAGGAAAACACACAACTCGGTGGTTACAACATACCTATGGTAAGTGCAAACATATGCTCACGTACTTCCCAGTCTCATCAGTCGGTCTGCTAGGTAAAAAAAGATAATGATGATTGAGCAGTTAGTCTGGAAAACAGTTAAGAGAGTAGAAATTATCTATCATTTCTTAAACGCTACCTACGTACATCTATACTAATATTATATATGCGAAAGTAAATCTGTCTGTCTGTTTTGCTTTCACGCCAAAACTACTGAACCGATTTAAATGAAATTTGGTATTAAGATAGCTTAGAGCCTGAGAAAATCTCTAAGACTAGACAATTGTATAACACTGATTATTTTTACAATAATATCGAACATACAAAGGAGAAGGATGTAGTCTTTGTTAGGTTATCTATACTAATATTTTAAAGCTGAAGAGTTTGTTTGTTTGTTTGAACGTGCTAATCTCAGGAACTACTGGTTCTAATTGAAAAAATATTTTTCTGTTGAATAGACCATTTATCGAGGAAGGCTTTAGCTATGTAACATCACGATGCAACAATTAGGAGCGAAGAAATAATGGAAAATGTGACAAAAACAGGGAATTTTTTTCATCCTTGAGGCCTTCCGTTGCGTGCGCTGCGAAAACGGTTCAAGATAGCAAATATATAAGTGTGAAAGAATTATTCCTCTTGAAATGATCTAAAAAATGTCCGCGACAGTATATGTCTACCTTTTAAGATTAACTTACTAGAACCGTTTTTATGGTAATCAAATTTGGTCGAATATTTATAATGCATTATTTGTTATCTCTATTATATGAAAATGAATTGATGTTCGTTAGTCTCGCTAACCCTCGAAAACGGCTGGACCGATTTGGCTAATTTAAGTCTTGAATTACACGTGGAAGTCCAGGGAAGGTTTGAAAGTTGTATTTCTTCTAATACACGAGGTGCAAAAGCGACTTCCTATGGCAAAACAAATGTTTGCAGGGGACAGCGTGTATATAATAATCCGCTTTCTGTATAGTATGTATGGTAGTTTTTTGAACTTCAGTGTTGTAAATTTTCGGTCTATTACACTTTGTGTTTTTATTTTATGCAACGCTCTTAGCGTTATGTATTTTTATTTTCGGGATTTAGAACGTAGGGATTTCAATCTTATGGATTATGATATGTTATCCCTTTGTTAACAAGACTGACTATCCGAGAAGGTATTAATGATTATGCTTGTTGCAGGACACAGTAGTGATGTTTCATTTGGAAAATCTTCACATGGACAAGGAACTGTGGGGCGACCCGGAGAACTTCCGGCCCGAGCGTTTCATTGAGGACGAGAAGCTTAAAGTGGCCCTTGATAAGAGTCTTCCGTTTGGTGCCGGTAAGTATTTTAATAGATATATTACGATCGTAATAATACCCATATTTTGAGCGTCGGTGATCTAATGGTTAAGTCGCGGTTTCAAGACCGGCTGTAGTGGACGTGTAGTTGGACAAATATGAGTCTTTTTCAGAAGCTAGAAAAACATCGATTTGGAACCGGGAAATCACAAGGTTTGTGAACCCTATTACCGCGATGGGCTCCTACCTAACCCTATAACCCCCTGTAATGTTCTGTTAAATACGTTTGGTGAAACACGGACGACGGGAAAATATGGGCTGAGTTGGTGACGCATGTTTTCTATTTGCCGTCACCATACGACTTCGTTATGACAACATTACTTTTTAAACAAAATGGATTCGTCTAAATTTGCCTTAAAGCTGATCAATAATTTCCAGGTTCTAGACTTTGTGCTGGAGAGACCTTTTCGCGTCAGACAGTGTTCCAAATATTCGCTGGCACCATGCAGGCGTTCCAGGTCTCCACGCCGGACGGGAAACCGATGACGAAGCAGACAAAGCGCATTTGTGGAATAATCAACCTTATAGAGCCCTACTTAGTTAAGCTTACACCTAGATTTTGATTGAATTTCAATGTGATTTTGTTCTATTTATTGAATCTAATGGTATCTATATGTGTATCTGGATTAAATATTATGCGAATTGACTAAAAAAATGTTTACTAAAAGCTATAAAGATAGACGATTGGATAAAACTCCACTGAAATTAGATGTAGAGTTACTTAATAAGTTTGTTATTAAATAGTTAAATTAATGGTTCATTGTTAGTTATAAATAATGTAATGTCTCGGGAAATCTCTTGGTAGGGAGGTAGAGGTTATATGAGGTATCAAAGTATCAATCAAACATTTTAATACAATGAGTCATTAATTGTTAGAATAATTAAACACTGTAAGTTACTTATAAAGAAATATTGTATACATATTATTAATTAAAATAAATATTGGTTTTATTTCAAATAATGGTGTTTGTGTAAAATCTGTTTGGAGAATACAAGTGACGAAATTTTTCATTGAAATAATACCCGATATCTTCCGAATTCACATACAACCTTTTTTTTGTTTTTCTTGCCATCTCCAATTACTCAATTTTATACGGGCAAGAATTCACTTTTGTTTGTCTTTTGGTATCAGTATTAACGATAGTTATTTTGGTTTTCTTTACAACATTAATAAGGCTCGGAGATACAAAAAATGAGACAGGTAGCACTCAAATACTCAGTGGTTCTCCTAAGGGATATTTGGACAGCCTATACTTAGATTGAATGTAATTTTGTCGCCTTTGGCAAGGATTAAAACTAATCTAGCCTAACACAAACTAATGACTTGTCGATGTGTGATTGACTTGTGATATTTTCGAAGTTCAGAACTGTCGAAGCAATGTCCCTGTCGAAGTTCAGTCCGCAACCGCTTAGACTTGGTGCAGTAGCGCACGGCGCGTTGCAACGTCGCTGCGTCGCAAATTCTACCCGACGCGTTGTAGTTCTGTAGTCATTTCATGTTTACAAAATATGCAACGCGCCTTTTTCTCCTGCACCTTGGCCTAATTTGGACAAGCAGCGCGTTACCAGGTGCGTCGGACGCCCATTACCTTATCGTTTTTTACTGTTGATTAATTCAAAATGTCAAAGAGTCCTTGCAAGACCTCACGCTTACCCTACACAGAAAAAATAATCAGTACTGAAGATGGTATGGTGGTCTAGAAAATCTGTAACAAATGTTCATATTTCATTGAATAAAAAAAAACATAATTGATAACATGGACGTCTAATCTAATGAATCGAAAATTCAGTTCATTCGTTGTATTTGAATGAAGCCTCCCCAGTCAAACTATTCCCGCCGTGGGGGTCGTAAGAGGCGACCGAGGGAACCTTCCGAAATACGGGCAGCAGTGCTCTTGCAACGCACCAAAAGGTCACGGCCCCCAGTTCCCAGCGGCTCCGCTATTCTTGGTCACGGTGGTGACCATGGTTACGGGAGGCCACCACAACCGACTGACCCTGCCGTCGTACAACGGACGCACCTTACGGCTTGACTCGAATCTGACGCAGCTCGATTGGGGTTCAGTGAAGTCCGAAGACAGGACGAAGACGCCATTACCCTCGCGTCATGAAGATTTCAAATCGTTTGTGGTGCGAGTTCCAACGAAGGATCTGGCGACCTTCATGGAAACCTCCTTCTGGCCAAGGGGTGTTTCGGCGCTTCCGAGGAAGACTGGACACTATAAAGGAACAAACACAAGATGTGCAGAAGGATAGTTTATAAGGATATGTTTAATGTTTTTATGTATAGTATTTACATACATACATACACTTCACGCCTGTCTCCCAGAGGGGTAGGCAGAGACTACAGATCTCCATTTGTCACGGTCCTGACATACCCCCTTTCGCTTCATCTACATTCATACATCTTTTCATACATGACCTTCGGTTTCGAGTACTTTTCACGCCACCTTCGGCAAGGACATCACCAATCTGGTCTGTATATGTCCTTCTTGGTGCGACCTCTACTCACCCGGCCCATTACATCACCCATATAAATCTCTTTCGTCAATCGACTTTCATCCATTCTCTCCATATGCCCAAACCACCGAAGCATGCCCTTCTCAATCTTGGTCACTACGTCTTCCTTCAAACCGCAACTTTCCCTTATCACACTATTCCTTATTCTGTCATTCAATGTCACACCTTTCATGCTCCGCAATGACCGCATTTCTACGGCATTGACTTTACTTTTATGCTTCTTCTGCTATACCCAACTTTCACTCCCGTACATTAAGGTAGGTGCCAGTACAGCGTCATGGGCAGCCAATCTTGCCTTTTTCGACATGAATTGGCTCTCCATAACACTGCGAAGGGCACCGTTAACCTTATTACCCGCCCTCACTCTTCTTTCAATATCTTTGTCAAACTTTCCATCACTTGTAAATAGAGATCCCAAATATACAAACTCATCCACTTGTTCAACTTTCTCACGTCAATCATGCACTCACAAACTGTACTGACTACCATAACTTTGGTCTTGCTAGCATTCACTTACATTCCTTTCCTTTTCAATGACTCATTCATACAATGAATCGTCTGCTGCAATTCATATGCCGACGGTGCAAGAAGAACTTGATCGTCAGCATATAAAAGGCATTTCATGATTAAACCACCCATATCTAGACCCCAATCACGATCTTACAGATCTTCCAAACAACTGTCCATGAACAGATTGAACAGCCACGGAGACGCTACGCATCCCTGTCTGACACCTCTATGGATGCCAAACCAGTCTGAGTAGGTCCCGTTTACCCTGACATAGGCACTGGAATTATCATAAAGTGATTTCAAAGCCCGTACCAAGGTCCTGTCCAACCTGAACCGGGACAGCAGCAAGGTCCACAACTCATTCCTGGGTACCCGATCATAAGCCTTCTCTAAGTCCATGAAAGCGCAGAAAACCTTTTGGTTTTTAGCCAAAAATTTCTCCGTCACCTGGCGCAAAGAGAAGACTCGGTCGGTGCATCCCATTCCTTTCCTAAAACCAGCTTGTACATCCCAGATTTTTTCATCAGTCTCACCCTTTCGATCAACACTTTTGCATACATTTTGCCGACGATACTAAGAAGGCTGATTCCTCGTATAGTATAGTATAGTTCCTGTATAGTATTTATTTTCAAATATTTTCTATTGTATTTTATTTGTATTATGGGCCGATACCTGTTTACACAGTTATATTTAGTTGCCTGAAATAAAGGATTATTATTAAATCGGGCCACCTGATTTCCTTCCGCGAGAAAGTTTGGTGGAGGAGGGGATTAAATTAATCGTAATCAAAATTGATACCAATACAATGTCAACATTCGTATATTCTTCTTCTTCGTCCACTGGACGTATATGCCTCTTGCATGCTTCTCTACTGTAACCTATCCGCGGCGTCTTCGGACGTCTTTGCACTCCTTCCTGCTCCGGAACCGCAGCCGCAGCCCTGGCTGGGAATTGTGCAACGGCTGGGAACTGGAGGCCGTTCCTTTGTGGACTTTGCCATGCAAGATTGTATGCCATAATCAGACCTCGTTGGCAAGACATCCTGGTGTATGTGTCTATTTTGAGGTCATTTAACTCCTTAATGCTGCAGCTCTCCATTTCGGTTATCTAACCGCCACCCGTGGCTCGGCGTTGATGCGATTAGGGTAGCGAGGCCTGAGTGAGAATCTACCTTCCTTCTTTCACATCCAGCATTCATATAATAAAATATTACCATCGCATAATACAATTAGTAGAGTTGGAAAAAATCTTGTTATTTTACATACAAATTTCTTATATCGGTAAGATAAAAATGTGCAAGTCATTCGTCGACCTAATAAAAAATAGCTCTATTAAAAGTGATAATTAGTTAATACGTAGGATGATTACGAATAGTGCATTTCATCACTAAAAACAGTGACAGGCTGAATTATGTGACACTTAACACAAAAATAACTTAAAGTTTGGTACGTCCTTTAGGGTAGAATTGGGTAAAGTCATCACGTTTATTATTTAAGATGTGTGCAATGCACAGCGTCGAAAGCATTTCACATCATTAACAGTGAAACAAAAATTAGATAACTTCTTAGGTAGGTAGGACAATAGAATCGCCCTGTAAATCCGGATCCTGTAGATCCTTAGAATTGGACGGTCGCCATTGCCTGGCGTACGAGACGTCCTAAAAGGGGGCCGTAGGTGATGAACTGGGTTGTTCGGAACCTGCACAAACGGTCCCGCGATGGACGGCGGTACCGCATGATCGTGTCGTCGTGGAAGATGCGGCTACTGGAGTAGACGAATCACCGTCCACCCCGAGGAGGAGTACTAAGAGGCTGGTCGCTCGTTGGGTAGAACTTGAAGTACTCTGGGTTCCCAGGATCTGCCCAGCACTAGCGATAACTGAAGGCCATTGGGGGAATTTTAGTTAGTAGAAGATAAGAGAGAAGTCTGACACTACCTCGACGCCCAGTTTTCCCATAGTGGCGGAGTGTCCATGAGGATTTTTCCCTGGTAAAAAATAGTAACAGCCGTGTGGCGATGGCGAATAGAATACAAGTGTCACCACCCCAGCCCAACGTTCCCCGTCTTGAGGGTCGTAATAGGCGGCGTAGAAAACTTTCCAGAGGACTGGCAGCAGCGCTCCCTGCAAATAAAACCACATCACCACTGCGATCGGCAACACGATGATTATTATAGAAATAATAATTATGGGAGGCCCCCGTCCAGCAGTGTATGGCATGTGGCTGATGATGATGACGAAAAAAATAGTTTACAATACAAAAATAGTGTCTGCGAATTCACTCATTGCTCATTAAAAAATATCTGCACTGAACTAGCCATATTGTGTCCGCTCTACCCTATTCGGTTATATTTAACTTTTATGCGAGATAAATATTCTTGTGATATAAATAGTGTTTGAGAGTAAAACATACTTAGTTCCATATTCGGAAGTCAAGTGTTAGTACAGTTGCCAGTTTCTAAATTAGGATAAAATTATAACATTACAATGTTGTCAAGTATATCTCTGTTCTGTGTCTTACTAAGTATTTGTGTGATTTATTTAATTAACTATGCTTATCAAAGGCCTAAGAATTTTCCTCCAGGTAAGTTAAACAAGCTCCAAGATTTTTTTGTGACGCTTTCCTTACAAAGCTTACGCCTTTTATGAACGTTTTTACTATAATATGTTTTAATTTTAATTTAATTTTGTATTTATTTACATTCATGAAAAACTTTTTTGGTTATATACCACCTGAAAATAATTATTACTATTACTACTATTTGGGGAATATATTATAATAAACCAAGCCGCGCTTCTATATGTTGTGGTTGGTAGAAGTGTTTCTTATGAAACCCAATGCTCAGTTATAAAGCTCTTTTCTCTCCGTAAAAAAATGAAAATTAACTGAGGTCATAAATTTGTATTTTAATTTTGTTACCTATGTAAGCTATGTTTAATGTCAATTATTACGTAGAGCTGCTGTAGTCTATTTATTGTTTTCTCAACATAACTATCTTCCGATTCATATGTACGGCACGGAACGCTCGTACGGCGAAGGAAAACATCTTGAGGAAACCCGTCTGTGGAGAACTATTAGTGGGGTTAGCGTCATCACAGGCTCCCAAGTTATCTAGATCACAACTATGATGCCACCCGAGGCATTCGCCAACATATGGGCGGCAAGTCACCGTCTGCCATTTTGTTAATTGGTAAGGCATTGACAGGCCCATAGCCCAGAAGAGCAATCAATACTTTTACACCATATTTCCAATTTTTGACCAAAGTGATTTTCCAATAGTCTCCGTGTCGGCCCTGTCGTCATCTCATTCAATGTGTGAGGGTAGTAGTCCTGTGTACTTCTTTCCCTCAGCGCCGGTTGGTGGGGCAACGCAGTGGCGTAAATATTTTGCGTCGACCGATCAGCGCTTATAATTTATTATTCTCAAAAGCCAAAAATTCACTGGGCTAGACCTGTAAACTCTCCCAGAGACTAGAAATATAATAATAAATATAAAAACAATTTGCTTCAGGCCCCAAAAAGTTGCCATTCCTCGGCTCTTATTTGTTCATCCTGGCCGAAGATTACAGAAGTTTCTCTGAAGCGATGAAGAAAATATGTAAGAAGTACAAGTCAAGTGTGATTGGATTCCACTTGGGACCTATACCGGCCATCTTGGTCCGGGATCCGAAACTGATCAGGGAGGTACTCTTATCCAAGGCTTTTGATGGACGTACTGATATGGTAGTTGCAAGACTTCGTTCCTTCTGGAAACTGCTTGGTACGTATTTATTTTTGTAATGTTAACACTACACACCTCTTACCAATAAACGGGGTGTATATCATGTTTGAAACTTATGGCAAGTCCCCTGAAACGAATAGTTTAGTATTTTACATAAAGTAATCGGTCCAATGCGATAAGAGGGCATTTCATTGCATTATTATTGAATTATGTTTGTGTTATTTTCCGGTCACATTTAATGACAGTGTTGTGCGATATTATCGCAACAATAAATACAATACTCCAATCGAATCTCAAATGTGTTAAGGTGTTAAGTCAGTCAGCTCCGATGTTCTCAAGACACTCGAATGCTTCTGACTTGGCATACCGGCTACTGGCGAAACTTCAGTCTCCATAGTTTAAGTCTCGACAGTAGCCGGTAGTTAGTGAGAATTCAAGGCTAAATAATCGCACACGTACACTATCCAGACCCGACATAATCTTAAAAGACATCATTATTATGTTCTGGTTCTATGTCAAAAATTTTGTCGCATCTTACACTATGACGTACTAAAAACAGATGAACAGGTCGCCGTAGTAATAGATATATAACCTTGTTGTAGTTCTGTACATAATATTGATATTGCAGGTTTGTTTTTCACCGATGGCTACTTTTGGCATACGCAAAGACGATTTTCCCTCCGCCACATGAGAGACTACGGGTTCGGGAAACGGGACGTGACCCTTGAAGGTCTTGTTGAAAATGATATTAAGGAAATCATACAAATGGCGAGACAAGGACCGACAAATGACACGGAGCGTGTAAGTTATGAAACGAAATGTATCTAAAATCGAATCAAACAATAAGGCAATTGAAAATTGTGACACCTGTTCACTCGTACAGTCTAGGAATGCTGCTGGAGCGATACAACACATCTGGGCCTTATATATGAGGTCGGTTCCTATTTCAATACAGTTTGACAGTTCATCTAGAAAATGCAGTACTTGATGGTCATTTTGTGCGGTTCCATACATTTTGTAAACTCGATGTCACGAGGTTTTTGGGATAGTGAAAAAATATATTGTTAACGTAGCACAAAATAATTAATAGAAGTCGGATGCCAATATTTCTAAACAGATTTCTGTTATTCTCAAGTTATTATATAATTGCATAATTTATTTACAGGACATAGTGAAAGGGAATCTTGTCCAGCTACCCGCATTTTTTGCACCTCCCGGTATGAATGGCCTTCTACACGTGTTGACGGGAGCTACACTACCAAGATCTGAATGGAAAAAGATATATAAACACTCCGAAGATACCCGAAATTTCAGCCAGAATACGGACAACTCTGGGAGATTTCTAGTCATCGCGCCATGGTTAAAAAATCTGGTACCCACGTGGAGTAAATACGAAGTTTTGCGTGAAAGTAGCGAATCCATGCAAAAGTTTTTCAAGGTAACACAACGGATATTGATTACCGCAACTTGACATCTTGTAGGTAATTTATTTTCCAAAAATGTGTTCATATCCCGCTGTTAATAGAACACCTTCTTGTTTTTTTATTATGCAGTATTCCTAAAGTTAGTCCGAACACATTGTCAATTGTTGTCTAAAAAGTTCAACTAATGCCCATCGTGGCGTGAATTTTGCTGATGAATAAGTAACCCTGCTATTGTATGATCCGCATCCGTGACCTTATAACTATACGGATGTAGGTAAGTTTCACAGACATGCTACGGTGACGGAAAGCACTGTCAAATTCAAAATTACACACTATTTCGTCTTTTGGGTACGTCAAGTCAAATGATAGAACAGGACACACTATGCATTGTGTAACGTTTGTTACTGGTAATAATATAAAACTATACTAGAAGTAGCTCACCACTAACCAATAAATAATTCAACTATACCCTCTGTCAGATTGTAAATTCTAATGGGATAGCACGCTGACTGAAGAATAACAGTTTCATCTCCTATCAATACAGAAATTCGTAGATGATGCCGTAGCAACGCACGATTCAAGTCACGATCGTCATTTCCTCGACGCGTACATCAGACACATGAAGGAAGAAGCACAAATACAAGAGCAAACTACGTTTTCTGGTAAGGCTATGGAAGTCTATGATTTATTGAATTTATAGCTTACTTATTAACATTTTCGACGGCAATAACTAAACCATGTCGATCCCTCTAATGCCACTGGAAATAAGTGAAGTGGTACCACTTTTCCCGCATTAAATCTTTTTAAACGTTGCCATTTTTTAAGTCAGTGTTAGTCCCAGAATTACTATTTTTTATTTTGCTCAGTGAACAAACTTTTGACCACCATCCCGCCTGATGTAAAGCAGAGATGTAGTGTACGATAGAGGAGACCGTACACTACATCTCTGCTAGTCTCTAGGAGACTTGTTCATTAGGTACCTAAGAGACAATAGTACTTTTATTTTTATCGAAAGTGAAGTAATTTAGATTACTGGTGTTTTTAACAATTACATTACAATGCAACAAAATATTTCGTATATTTATATGTATCAGATGAGCAGCTACTGATGACGTGTGTGGACTTTATGTTGCCGACGGGGGCTGGCATGTCAAACCTTCTGTCGACCATCATGGAGCAGATGATAATCCATCCAGAAGTTCAAGCCAAAGTTCACGAGGAAATAGATCGGGTCGTTGGAAGGGATCGCATGCCAAATCTTGATGACAGAGCAAAGTAAGTTGTAATAAAAAAAATATCCACCTCTTGACGCTTATTAATCCCAAAGCGGGGTAGGCACTTGCTAAAGCAAATGCCAACGGTTCACGAAGCGTGTTTAACCCAACGTGACAGAGGGTGAGCCCATCGCCGTTATAGGGTTCACCTTCACACACCTTGCGGTGTTCGTGTTTCATCACGATGTTGTCCTTCACCGTACGAGCGTTGCATTGCGTTTGTCTTGAAAAAGAGTGGTACACGTCCAGTAGGTAGCCGGATTCGAACCCGCGATCTTCCAGTTACAACTCAAGGATACGACAAACTGGACCACATTCGCTCACAGGACCACAGACGCCCAGACCAGAAACCACGACTGTACTCGTGTGCCAGTGCATTATGTATGAACCGTAGAGCGGGAAAGGCGATTTGCCCTCACGCTGGGACAATTATTTACATTTAGTTACCATGTCTACCTTAGAATTTAAAATACAATTCGGGAAAAGAATTTCCTAGGTGCAGTACGCCAATCATATTTCAACTTGTGATAGTCTGAATATTCTATGAGATTACCGCCGCTACTGTATGTCTCCGTTTCTTGCTTTCGTTTATGTTTGAATTGTGATAACATGGAGCATTATTCATTGAAACAAGACTTGATTGGCTTAGATTTTATGGAAAGGGGTAGACTTTTAAGCCACGCACCAAAAGATCCTTATAGCAATACTGAATTTCTTTTACAGCATGCCATATACGGAAGCTTGTATACGGGAGACATTGAGGTACGACACCACGGTGCCGCTCGGTCTACCGCACAGGGCGCAGGAAAACACACAACTCGGTGGTTACGACATACCTATGGTAAGTGCAAACATATACTCACGTACTTCCTAGTCTCATCAGTCGGTCTGCTAGGTAAAAAAATACTATCTATACTAATACTATATATGCGAAAGTAAATCTGTCTGTCTGTTTTGCTTTCACGCCAAAACTACCGAACCGATTTAAATGAAATTTGGTATTAAGATAGTTTAGAGCCTGAGAAAATCTCTAAGACTAGACAATTGTATAACACTGATTATTTTTACAATAGTATCGAACATACAAAGCAGAAGGATGTAGTCTTTGTTAGGTTATCTATACTAATATTATAAAGCTGAAGTGCTGTTTGTTTGTTTGAACATGCTAATCTCAGGAACTACTGGTTCTAATTGAAAAAATATTTTTCTGTTGAATAGACCATTTATCGAGGAAGGCTTTAGCTATGTAACATCACGATGCAACAATTAGGAGCGAAGAAATAATGGAAAATGTGACAAAAACGGGGATTGTTTTTCATCCTTGAGGGCTTCCGTTGCGTGCGCTGCGAAAACGGTTCAAGATAGTAAAGATATATACATATATATGAAAGAATTATTTCTCTTGAAATTATCTAAAAAAATGTCCGCGGCAGTATATGTCTATCTTTTAAGATTAACTTACTAGAATCGTTTTTATGGTAATCAAATTTGGTCGAAATTAATGCATTATTTGTTATCTCTATTATATGAAAATGAATTGATGTTCGTTAGTCTCGCTAACCCTCGAAGACGGCTGGACCGATTTGGCTAACTAAAGTCTTGAATTACACGTGGAAGTCCAGGGAAGGTTTAAAAGTTGTATTTCTTCCAATACACGAGGTGCAAAGGCGACTTCCTATGGCAAAACAAATGTTTGCAGGGGACAGTTTGTATATAATAATCCGCTTTCTGTATAGTATGTATAGTAGTTTTGTGAACTTCAGTGTTGTAAATTTTCGGTCTATTAGACTTAGTGTTTTTATTTTATGAAATAAGAGCGTATTTTTATTTTTTAGAATGTATTTTTATTTTCGGGATTTAGAACGTAGGGATTTCAATCTTATGGATTATGATATGTTATCCCTTTGTTAACAAGACTGACTATCTGAGAAGGTAATAATGATTATGCTTGTTACAGGACACAGTAGTGATGTTTCATTTGGAAAATCTTCACATGGACAAGGAACTGTGGGGCGACCCGGAGAACTTCCGGCCCGAGCGTTTCATTGAGGACGAGAAGCTTAAAGTCGCCCTTGATAAAAGTCTTCCGTTTGGTGCTGGTAAGTATTTTAATAGATATATTACGATCGTAATAATACCCATATTTTGAGCGTCGGTGATCCAATGGTTAGATACTTGGCTTTTAATCGGGAAGTCGCGGTTTCGAGACCGGCTGTAATGGACGTGTAGTTGGACCAATATGAGTATTTTTCAGAAGCTAGAAAAACATTGATTTGGAACCGGGAAATCACAAGGTTGTTGTGAACCCTATTACCGCGATGGGCTCCTACTTAACCCTATAACCCCCTGTAATGTTTTGTTCAATACGTTTGGTGAAACACGGACGACATGAAAAGTTGGGCTGAGTTGGTGACCCATGTTTTCTATTCGCCGTCACCATACGACTTCGTTATGACAACATTACTTTTTAAACAAAATGGATTCGTCTAAATTTGCCTTAAAGCTGATCAATAATTTTCCAGGTTCTAGACTTTGTGCTGGGGAGACCTTTTCGCGTCAGACAGTGTTCCAAATATTCGCTGGCACCATGCAGGCGTTCCAGGTCTCCACGCCGGACGGGAAGCCGATGACGAAGCAGACAAAGCGCATTTGTGGAATAATCAACCTTATAGAGCCCTACTTAGTTAAGCTTACACCTAGATTTTGATTGAATTTCAATGTGATTTTGTTCTATTTATTTAATCTAATGGTATCTAGATATCTGGATTAAATATTATGCGAATTGACTAAAAAAATGTTTGACATGAAAAGATAGACGATTGGATAAAACTCCACTGAAATTAGATGTAGAGGTTCCTTAATAAGTTTGTTATTAAATAGTTAAATTAATAGTTCATTGTTAGTTATAAATAGTGCAATGTCTCGGGAAATCTCTTGGTAGGGAGGTAGATGTTATATGAGGTAACAAAGTATCAATCAAACATTTTAATACAATGAGTAATTGATTGTTAAAATAATTAAACACTGTAAGTAACTTATAAAGAAATATTGTATACATATTATTAATTAAAATAAATATTGGTTTTATTTAAAATAATGGTGTTTGTGTAAAATCTGTTTGGAGAATACAAGTGACGAAATTTTTTATTGAAATAATATCCTATATCTTCCGAATTCCCATACAACCTTTTTTTTGTTTTTCTTGCCATCTCCAATTACTCAATTTCATACGGGCAAGAATTCACTTTTGTTTGTCTTTTGGTATCAGTATTAACAATAGTTATTTTGGTTTTCTTTACAACATTAATAAGGCTCGGAGATACAAAAAATGAGACAGGTAGCACTCAAATACTCAGTGGTTCTCCTAAGGGATATTTGGACAGCCTATACTTAGATTGAATGTAATTTTGTCGCCTTTGGCAAGGATTAAAACTAATCTAGCCTAACACAAACTAATGACTTGTCGATGTGTGATTGAGTTGTGATGTTTTCGAAGTTCAGAACTGTCGAAGCAATGTCCCTGTCGAAGTTCAGTCCGCAACCGCTTAGACTTGGTGCAGTAGCACACGGCGCGTTGCAACGTCGCTGCGTCGCAAATTCTACCCGACGCGTCGTAGTTCTGTAGTCATTTCATGTTTACAACATTTGCGACTTTTGCAACGCGCCGTTTTCTCCTGCACCTTGGCCTAATTTGGACAAGCAGCGCGTTTCCAGGTGCGTCGGACGCCCATAAACTAATCGTTTTTGACTGTTGATGAATTCAAAATGTCAAAAAGTCCTTGCAAGACCTCACGCTTACCCTATACTGAAAAAATAATCAGTACTGAAGTGACGCTTGAAATTAGTGTCCCATTTGCAGCATTAAAGGGAGACTAAATTTAGAGCAGGGCAGGGCGGTTTCAGCATAGGGGCTTTATGATTTTGTTTAATAATAAAACACTGGCTTCATTTCATTATTTTGTATTACGTTTATTACATAATTTGACATTAAAAATACAATTTTTGAAATGTCTGACTGCGATTTCTCACTGCTTTAGTATGACAGACTTGCATATTATTATATTTTTATCTAATAGTTGCCTTTATAAGTATACCATAACAATATAAGGAACATTACTCCACAATAACATAATTCAGTTCACAATCTGAATGCTGAAGTCAAAAAATTAAATAATCTACGTCTTTACAGTTCTAGTACTGAATGCTCAATAAGTTTACAAATTATTTCGTGATCTGCGAACAATTCACGGAGATTCGACAAAAACATTTCAGAAAATAACGTAGATACGATATATTTCTTTTTTTAAATCAAATCAACGTGTTACGAATAGAAGACGTCATAATCATAATACTATTAAATACTTATTATGAAATATATTGAAAATATATAAATAAGTAGTTAAATGTGGAATAACAACTGTGAACAAGTAATCTCATTTACACAAAAAGGATAATAAGTACATTTTATCCTAATTGATAAGGTAAAGGGAATGTTGCAACGATTATATTATGTATATGTGTATGTATGACTTTTACATTCTTACATTTTATAATTGCCGGATTATCATATATATTTTACTACCTATTAAATTCCATGGATTATAAAAAAAACAAATTTTAAAACAAAACTTAAAGTGCCAGCTATTTTTTCGCTCAGAAAGTCGTGAAGGCGCACGTGGTGGGCTGGGCCCGTCAATTTAATCGTCAATAATAAAGAAAATTAATGTCTATGCCCATATTCTGAAACAAAAATCAAGGCTTATGTAATGCTTGAGGTGCATTTGTCTCTTTTTGACATTTGCCATTAGAGCCAGACAAAGCATAAAATCTGAGCAGCGTTTGGTTCACGTTTCGGATTACAGAATGCAAAAGGACTGCCTCACCTCGCCGTGTGCCTCGCGCCTTTTTTACCGAGAGTTCTACATTTCGTCTACTTACTGATCAAATAAAACAAGCTATCTTTTTAGCTTGTATAAATACGCAATCGGTATAGTAATAATGTCGGATATCGGTTTGAAGGAAGACGTAGTGACCAAGATTGAAAAGGGCATGCTTCGGTGGTTTGGGCATATGGAGAGAATGGATGAAAGTCGATTGACGAAAGAGATTTATATGGGTGTTGTAATGGGCCGGGTGAGTAGAGGTCGCCCCAGAAGGACATATATTGACCAGATTGGTGATGTCCTAGCCGAAGGTGGCGTAAAAAGTACTCGAAACCGGAGGTCATGTATGAAAAGATGTATGACTGTAGATGAAGCGAAAGGGGTATGTCAGGACCGTGACAAATGGAGATCTGTAGTCTCTGCCTACCCCTCTGGGAGACAGGCGTGAAGTGTATGTATGTATGTTTGTATCGGAGTAGAAAAATTGTCAAAAAAGGTTTCCTAATGGGGAGTTTTCTTTGACGTTTTTCTGACAGATTTTCGGGCGGAAAACTGTCATTACTGTCATACTTTCCAAACAAAGTTTGGAAATATACTTTCCTTCGTCTTACTTTCCAAACTGAGTTTGACAGTAATGATAGTTCGAAAATCTGTCAGAAAAACTTCAAGGAAAATTCCCCATTGTACCGGGCTGAACCGTCAGAGAACGGTGAGCAAACAAAGTGCACAGTAAGTTTTGTTGACACTTCCGTGTCACTAAAACATCTTACATACAACATAAGGTAGAGTTGTTATATTCTGATGAGTAAAACATGAACCTTAATGTCTAATGGCATTAATGTGAGTTTTAACCTTAGGGTGGTAAACCAGATTCTTGGCCGACTGTACGTACGATACGATCGATTTGATCAAAGCTTCTGTCAGCCTGAATAAAATCGGATGACGATTGCTGACGAAACTCAGCTTTGAGATTTGATCAGTAAGCAGCAGCAGTGTAGGCTAAAAAGTTATGTACCTCTCTCTATCATGTATCGCTCTCTCTATCATCCCTCAGCGAAACGAGCGAGAGGACGAGAAACCGATCAGAAATATGAGCATGTTGGTATGTAATTCATATTTTATTATTTTAATTGCCTACGGTGGGATAATACAAATAATATTAAATAATACAATAGTAATAATATTACATATAAGTATAATCGCGGAAATTAACTCAGTCATACAGCATACAATATTTTCGTGTTCAACCTACACTATTTCTCGTATACAGGATTTTTTTGATCATTCATTAGAATATAAAATGGCTGGAACTTAAAAAACGTCTATTTGACATTCATAATAGTTATATTTTTCTTGACATTTATATTTTTAATTTAGTCACCGAAAAAGTCTTGAAAATGTTGTCGACATTGTTTTTGCACGTCTGGTTTCTATCGCACATTTTATTCACAAAGCAAAAGGCTGCATGAACCATTATAAAACTAAAAATATTTTATATTTTAGTATTAATTATTTTACCACCATGAATTCTTTTATTGATCATGTTAGAGAATTTAATGTCAATAGCTTTAAAAAGACAGTATGAAATCGAATTACAGGAAAACGAGATATAATAAATGAAATAACTACATACCTTTACGTACGTTTGTATATAGTGCAACAATTATGTTGATAGGTACGTGCTTCATTTTCGCAATGCTGTAGTTATTGAAATGAAAAGTAAGTCCTACTTAAAGTACGCCATGTACGTAACATACTCGTACATAATACTTTGGTATTTACAGATAAAAATAATTACAATTTAGTAATAAATACAATTAATTATAATAAGCTACATAAAATTGTAACTTATATCTACAGAAATCAAGGCAGGTATACAAAGAAAAGCAAAATTATTTACATTCCATTCAACAATACCGACAAAGGCAGACTTTCTTCTCTCGTTACGCGACGAGCCCAACGCGTCCCATCGACCTCCCTCACAGGATTCAAACTTTTCGAATTCGCATTCGATATTCAAAAAGTGTGTAAAAGAGAGATTGCTCTTATAGAACAAAGGCCCCTTTCATGGGGCAAAGAGGATCCAGCGATGAGGTTGAATGTCGCGTCATATGCTGAGCGAGGGCCGTTTCTTGCGCACGCTTTTGTTGCTCAGCCCGAGGATTGTGCCGATCACCTGCCGCCAATCACGTGGGAATGTTATTTGAGACGCATGCTTTAACGACCTACTTTATGCAATGTAGTTCATGACTATAAAACCATTTTTGGGAAAAGAGGACTCTTAATATTTTTTAACGATCGAGTACATACAATATTTCAGTGTACTTTTGGAAAACTGTATCCATAACGCCATGTGCCGGGGACAGATGTGTCATCCCTAAAAGCAATATAAACCGTTATTGCTCACGACACAGCCATGTATATATCGGCACTCAAAACCGAAATAAAAATTACATCAATGATGAACATGAACCTTATACACTGAGTAGGCGGCGAGCTTCCTAGGCAGCGCGGACAGAAGTATCGTGCCTCCAACAGAAGCGCGTGGAACATAACTAGATCAAGTATGCAGGTACCTTAGACATGGAGTAGGCAGCGAGCTTCCTCCGAGGCGCGGGCAGAAGAAGCGCGAGCGCGCGCGCCTCCCTCAATAGCGCATGGAAGGCGAGCGCCGCGCCCGCGCTCGACTCCGCTGCCGACACCTCGTAGAACTGACACCCAAATCGCAGCGACAGCTCCTGACCCTCTTCCGCGTTTACCACACTGATGGGTAATAAAGTTTTATAGTACAACATCCTATTTTAAGTCAAACACTAATAGAAAAGAAGACGAAGAAAGAAGAATGAGATCACATGATTCTAACAATATTAATTTTAACTTAACAACAATTTTAACCTTTTTTTATCACTATGAACAAGCGTTTGACCACATAAAACTAAGGGCTGACCTACTAATTAGAATCAATGATTAGGCTAAAATGTACAAAAGTCATGATAACTACAAAGATAATAATTGTACATACGGCTTATGTACCTAGTAGAAACACTATCTTAAATTTATCCATATTAAAACATTTTGCACCGAGTCTCAGTAAGATATTATACAAAGGACCCAGCTTAGTGAGATGACAGACACCGATGCCGAACCCTGAATGCGTTGCACAAACACCTCTCGAAATATACTGAGTAGTGAGATCTCATAGGATTAGGATCGACCACATTTCTGTGGGTTTCTAGATCATTCGTATCCCGTGGAGTCTGAGTTAGTTATTCTGAATCCTACATCTTGAAATTGCTGACAAAGTATCAAATGAACAGCAACCAGTTACCGAGCATGGTCCAGGTCAGTCTTGTTGCCAAGCAGCGTGACGGCGGTGCAGCCCGGCAGCCTGGTCCTCTCGAGAAGGGCCAGAAGTTCAGCTGCGGCCAAAAACGAGCGGCGGTCGCACACGGAGTACACCACCGTGAACGCGTCACCCCAGCGTAGGTGTTCGGCGAGACATCCTCGTTTCTGGTCAAGGAATCATAAATTAATAAGATGCGATGCTGATGTTGAAGAATTTGCTGATGCATTTTCTGTAAAGAAATCCGTTCGCAAGAAAGCTAAATTTGAGAGTTAGCATATAACAATTCGTTTAGCGGACAAAAGTTTTTTAACTTACTTACTATAAACTTATTCATCTATGCCCCATTACTTTTGCTTATAATAAATTAAGAGTCTTAGCCGTTACATAAAACCTCCAATAATTGTGCATGGGAAGGAAAGTGGTGAGCCTATAACGTATATCATACACATTCCAGCCAACAAATATTACGAGTTCAAAGTCAAGGTCGGTCAAAGACCGATTAATACGTCATTTGTTGATAATGTTTTTATACCAAACGAAAATGTCCAAAGTCAGCAAGATAAAAAAGAACTGTTCCCGTGTGTTGATGTGTCCATATAATTGATGTGTGTTTGGACCATTAAATTCTCATTTTGGTGTCTGCCATTGCATTGCATGATTCCCAACCAATAAACATCCCGTTATTTCATGTGTTATTGCCATGTGGTGTGAGGATTGATTGCTTATGACAATCCTTTATTTTGCTAAAATTTTGTATTTTATCCAAGTAATTTTGTTATATACGTGTAGAGTTTACCTATAGACATTATAGTAAAATATTAATGTCCATTTATCTTTAAGATACTCTTAATTGTTCCAAGGGAAACATAGGAAAGTTATATATGCATCGATTTAAGTGGCTATTTGCATCATTAACTTAAAGAAAGTGGTTAACTTCGATTGCTATTTCTAGTGAAAATAATTGTGACGATTAATCCTTAAATGTTGAATAATGGGAATACTATTTAGGTTAATAAATATTAAATACTCACTACGCAATTGCACGTGTCCAATATTTCAACATCCGATGTGACGCCGTCGAAAGTAACTGTATGGTGGTATAGAAAATCTGTAACAAATGCTTATATTTCATTAACGAAAAAAAACATTGTTCCTTACATGGACGTTGAATCTAATGAATCGAAAAATTTAGTACATTAATGGGGAATTCAAACTCCAAAAGTTTCTTATCTAAATGTCGCTAGTAGATATACAGGGGAGTTCTGTCAGTTATATTTTAGTGCGTTTTTTATTATTTGGGCGAGTTATTTAGACTTCAGACACTTTTGTAACATGTAGGAAGACCATAAAAAATACTGTCGCCTTCATTACGGACTGCTTGAAGTTAGTAATTTCGTTGACATTTGTCCCCCTAATACATCTAGCGCCATCTGTCATAACTAAGAGAAACAGGGTCCCTGAAAATTCCCCATTGTATTCCAATGAAGCCGTGTGGTGACAGCGAGTAGAATACATGTGTGTCACCACCCCAGCCCAACTTTTTCTGTCGTGGTGGTCGTAAGAGGCGACCGAGGGAACTCGCTGGAGGACGGGCAGCGGTACTCTCTGAGAGTTAAACCACAAAGCTACGATCACCAACCCGCCTGCCAAGTGGCGATTATTGGCATTTCCCCCCAAAAGGGAAGTCATCAGGGAAGGTCCTTGTCTAGCAGTGGACGTCATATGGCTGATGATGATGATATGATTATTCGAATGAATATGTCGTTGAGTACTAGAGTACCTTTTTTTTTTTTACATGGGGTATCCTCATGGACACCCCGCCGCCATGGGGACAGCGAACGGGATAGTGTCGGACTCTTACCGACAAAACCCCCATGATGACCTCCGTGTCGCGTGCAGGACGGGTCCCGGGAGTACCCGAAGGAATTGCATCAGGACCCGCCCAAGCGATTGGTCCTGTCGGACTCCGGCTCTGGGCAGACGGTGGTGTGTCTGCCCCAGCGACCTCCTTCACCGGCGGCAGTTACCAGGCCATAGGGTAACCGCCGCCCTTCCCGGGGCCGCCCAAGCAGGTGCCGGGGACCCCACTCCGACACCCACGACCCCAAGGACCCCTTTTAGGACGCCTTATACGCCAGGCAGGGGATACCGTAGTCCTATTCTTTTCCATACGCCCGGAACTACAGGGCTGGCGACGGGACGGCCACAACCCAACCGCCCCGCCGGCGTCGGACCCCTGATCTCGTGGGGTCCGACATCTTCCTCCCTTCCGGCCGCAGAGGATAGGGAGCACAGCGCACCGCAATACTGACACTCCTCTTCCCCTGCGGCCCCTCCACGCCGCCATCTAGCAGTGACGGCCCCGCAAGGGCGCGGAGGATAGGGACAGCGGCGGTCGGAATACCGACTGTCCTCTCCCTCCGCGGCCTTCAGTGTGGCTGCGTCACGGGACGCAGCCTGACCGCTTGTCTGCGGGCTCGAAAGCGAGCCCGGGACAGCGGTCCCTCTCGGGCCGGCCAGTCTGCAACAGCTAGAGTACCTGAGCCTACCCATTACTATGATAATTAAAAACAACACTTTGATTCACGATGCACTTCGTAAAGAGCAAATTGTTAGTGTTATTGTGGCTACGTAAAGTGCGCGTTGTTCATCTTATGGTTTATTAACACTTGTTTCTTTTATCAGTTCCTTTTTCAAACAAAAATGTGTGAATTTTCCTTCAGAAATTAACTTCAAAAGAACTACTAGGAATAAACGCATCTTATTGATATTATGGTACTAAAATTGTAAAAATGAATTCGATTGTAATTTTAACCGGTCGTTATCAAGCACATTATGTAAAGAAAATATCAATGGTTTCCTTAATAAAGATTTCGTTTTGATATCGCTTCGACAGTATTATGTAGCCTGTTTCCCCGAGAGTGATAGGAAAGGTTACCTTTATTTGATGATCCAAGTTTCATGCCTGCACATGGTTCCATTTACTTTTTACACTACCGCATCCAATAAAATCACTGATGTGGCCGCCTATATGTCTGTTTATGGAACATCTAACAGAACAGAACATCAAAAAATGATATGCTTTTGAAGTTTAATGTTGTTTTACAGTGACAGTAAACAGTGAAACAATCGAAACAATGATCTCAATTATCGTCAACTAAAAATAATCACTTACTTAGGTACTGTAAGTTTCTTCGAAAAAAGAGTCTTTCTCTCTTTTTATGTTAGTTCGCGGATACCTCAGTCGTTTATGGACCGATTATTATGTTTATTTTTATTTAGAAAGAAGATAGCAAATCCGATAAATCGTAGGTTACTTAAAAAAAAATATGGTTGGGCGACTAGTACGGGTTAAAGTCGGTTTTTTTTCTTTAAAATGATCTACGTTCATTACTTAATAAAGTACATTGATATTCAATGAATCGTCTCAATCAATGTACCTATATTGGCATTGCTTATACATGTACGTATATTGGAAGGTACTGAAACTGTTTCTTGACAGGCAATAAAGTTTCCATGGGCATAAACAGATATGATGGGCTTGCTCTTTCTTGTCCTCGAATATTCGCATTTCAACATATTCACAATTTTGACCTCGGTCTTTATTAGCTTGCAGTGTTATTGCATACTGGTGATACTTTGAGCTGAGAGCTTTTATTTACTGAACTATTGATACGCTATATATTGTGATATAGTTGTATTCGTATTTATGAAGTAGTTCTGTTGACGTTAGTTCCTCAGCATCATAATTAGCCATATGACGTACAGGAGTGGACGAGGGCCTCCCCCAATGATTTGCATGATCAATTGGGGGGAAATGCCAATAATCGGCACGCTAGGCAGGCGGGTTGTCGAGCGCAGTGGTATTGTGGTTTAACCCTTAATCAAACAAAGGCTAGTATATTCCCACTTTACCAACACATACTTTGAACCTAATTGAATGTCTTCACTGGAATTATCTAAAGATTTCAGAGAAGTTATCACAGAATAATCACATAAGGTATGTAACACTCCAGGACACAATATACTTCGCATAATTACTACTAATTTCGCATTGTACGTAAAAGCTAGATTTTATGATAAACATCATTCGTGTTTATGTAATGGAGTCGGTAATTCGAATAACAAACGTCAATAGAGTCCAAAATCCACCAGAAAAACACCTAACCTTGTCTGATTAAGGGTTAACTCATAGAGAGAAAAGTTGGGCTGGGATGGGGAACACATGTATTCTACTCGCCGTCACCACACGGCATCCAGTTCGTATTTAGCGTAAATTTGACTAGCTTTCGAGACCTTTACAAGCAGAGTACTAGATATGTTCAAACTTTATGAATATCACCTATACGCCTTTTATTCTCAAAGCGGGGTAAGCAGAATCACTTGCTAAGCACATGTTTAACCCAACGTGACATGGGTGAGCGCATCGCCTTTAATGCAAAAGAGATAAGTCAAAAATGTAGAAAGTGGAGACCAATTTTCTTTACCTACCCCTTTGTCTGGGTGAATGTGTGTATGTATGTGTGATGTATACATTACTTAAGCGTGTTACCAAAGTCGAATTCAAAATTTCTTTATTTCATCGTTATAAGTGCTAATACAGATATACAGTAGCATAACACAAAGCTTGATGAACGTCATTTATGACTCTAAAAACAAAAGTAGTCGACCCGGTTCGAATTAATTTTTTTTAACGTTTAGCTTATCTCTTCATACGTTTTTATTTGTTTAAAATACGAATATTGTTGATTTACTAAAAGCACTTTTTACAACGCTATCAAATGCTATATTGTTGATAATAGAACTATACAGAAGTCCTACTTGATTCTAGAATAAAGTCCAAACATTTCTTATCTAGATGTCGCTAGTAGATGTCCAGGTTGACTTCTGTCGGTTATATTTTAGTACGTTTTTTATTATTTGAAACAATAAAAAGTCGTTTAAAAAATGACTGTCACCTTCAATACGGGCTGCTGGAAGTTAGTCATTTCGTTGACATTTATTCCCCCTAATACAGCTAGCGCCATCTGTCACAACTAAGAGAAACAAGGACCCTGAAATATCCCCATTTTAAAAAATCACACGTCGTAACTCGTGGCCGGCTCATCGGCGCCATATCAATTACGCTTGGCAAGCAGTGTACTGCATCGCAAATACATTCAGCAGTGACACTCGGGCCACTTGGCTTGCCATCGGCACATCACACTGTCTGCAAAGGGCTCTTCAACAAAACGCATTCGTTTGATACAGTCCAACAAGGAGCTTTTGGCGCATGTGTTCTGAATAATCTTGTGGGTTAGCCGATGCAGGTAAACACTTTGGATCGTTTATGTACAATATATTCACAAATAAGTTATTTACAGATATATAGAAATAAAATTAGAAAAGAATGGACAGCACAAATACAAAGAACCGATAGTAAAGAAGAATGTCAGATGGAAATGGAATGGAATATGTACAGTCATGGACATGCAAATTTACAGTCAAGGAATTCACCACAATCTAATGTGATTTCTGTTCTTTATGTCCCAATGCCCTTACTATTTGTCCATGTAAGCCCTAAATTATGGGCACTCCCCCTGTCACGTTGGGATAAATACGTTTAGTGAACCGTGGGCATTTGCTTTAGCAAGTGACTCTGCTTTGGGATTAAAAGGCGTGAAGTGTAAGACCTAAATGTCAGGCTAGAGGTGTCCAAGTAACTAAAGCATTCCCACGGGTCCTCATGCATATAATTATGTACCTGACCGAAGACAATATAGGACAAGGTTTACCCGATTCTAATCCTAAAATACTAATGAAAAATGGAAGTTCACTCACCACCAGTAGAGCTGTATTCCCCAATGTAGCGCTTTGTCAAATATCTCACAATGACAGCTGTAACAAAGAAATTAATATGTTTCAATATGAAGTAACACAAAGTCTACTTTGCCACTTTTACCCCTATAATCACATAACTACATAGTGGACATATTGTTGCTAGTGGACATCATTTTTAGATCATCGCATGGTGTGGTGACGGCAAATAGAATATATGTGTCACCACCCCAGTCCTACTTTTCCCGTCGTGGGACTCGTAAGCCTCGACCGAGGGAAATCTCCAAAGAATGGGCAGCGCCCTATGTGACTTAAACCAAGCGTGGGGATTATTGGCATTTCCCCCAAACTGATCACGGAAATCATTCGAGGAGGCCCCCTCCCTCCAGCAGACGTAATGTGGCTGATAATGATTAGCAATTCTTAAAAGCACACACAAAAATTCTAATGCCAAACGTCTTTACAGAAATTATCTACAATGTTCATGTTTACCATACAAATGTTATAATTGACGTAGGAATGGTGCAAAACGTAATAAACGACATTTGAGTCGAAATCCCACAGTATCTCATATTGGTGGCCATTAAAATGCAAACTATCGGAAACACAGTCATGAAAATCAACACTAAACTACCTTTACGTATAAAGATATATTCTAGTTCCAATTGCGCAAGAGTTGCACGCGAATATCTCACGAATCAGCGCTATGTACCACTATCTACAAGCCGATAGGAAATATTCATGTAGACATTGCAAACTTGGTTTCAGTGAAAGCTTCAATTAGCAGTTAGTTAATCGGTCGAGGCGTTATAAAAGTTGTAGCCCTCAGTATTAATCTAACGATACAACATCCAATTAGGGTGAAAGCAGACAATGGTATTGCCCCCGAGCAACAGATATCACAGGAAACGGAATAAATCGATGATGCAAAGTAATTTATAGATTCAGAGAACATTACATATGTGTGTTTATAAAGTGTTGAATTTACTTACAAATTTGTTGATGAAGCAGTGATAGTAATAAATGGAAATCGATTCTGTGTTAGGTATGATTTCTGTTGGACACGGAACATTTCGGATTATGTTATTATTTTGTAGCGATTATTTTGTAGTTGGATAGTTCCTGAAGCGATATCTTGTCGTTGATATTTTTTATGTACACTCAATAGCCAGAAACAAATTAAGAAATACATGTTATTGAAAACTATAAACACAACATTTACAAAATAGTTTGCGAATTGGAAAAATTTGTGCTCCGTGTGTTTTATAATAATTAGCAATCTAATAATTAACTTTTGTTTTGTTTTAAAATCTTTATTACACAACTAGTGGGCGACCCAGGATTTCATTCGTAGTTTCAGTATTAAAACTTCATGCAAAATATAACACCCTATATGTCGCGACGCGTTACACATAACCGGTATAAAAGTATCATATATCCGTCTCTTGGTCTTGAGCTACCTCCTCATAAATATTCAGCCTAATTGGTTCAGGCGTTCTTGATTTATAAATAGTGTAACTAACACGACTTTCTTTTATGTATATAGATTTTACAAATGGAGGGTATATGCTATTTATATATTTTATATATTGCATTTTCTACCAGTCAGCCCAAGTTGGTGGATGTGAATGTGCAAGTGGTTTCAAGATTCGATCAAATTTTAAAGTATTGGTGGTATTCTCAAAAACAAAACACTATTACACATTGTCTTTAATTAACACTGTTCTATACTGTCATGTTGTTACTTGTAATTCTAAGGACGGGCTCAAAGAAACTTTCGATAATTAAAATTAGAAAAGAGTTTCACTAGTTTTACAAAATAAACATTAACAGAATCAAGACAATTGTATTTTTAATAAAATTATATACTTATTCGATAATAACGTAAGTGAATTAATTGAACAGCGGTAAAACTTATTAATTTAACCCACCACGGCTGCTAGTACCGAAATAATACGACAGTGTTGTTTTTTTTACCAATCAACACTCGAGCACAATCAGTTAATCTGACGTTGGAATAATCCGATTTGTACACACGTCAATATACTCAGGAGAGCAATTCTGCTAAACTCTACCAGTTGCATCTCTCTCGCATCGCAGCGAAAAACGATGTGCATGCCTATTTTGAGGCGCCTTTTTCTTCAATATTTTTTTTTAAGATTGTTTGTTGTTTGATTGATTGTTTGGATAAGTGTATTTATATTTATTTATTTGGTGTACCGTGGGCATTTGCTTTAGCAAGTGCCTCTGCCTACCCCGCTTTGGGATTCAAAAGGCGTGAAGTGTATTTATATATTTTTTTTGTTTCCGGATAACTCCTTCGTTAATGAACCAATTTTGATGATTTTATTTTTTTGTTGGAAATCAGATTCAAAGGTGGTTAATTTTACAAACATAACGTATTAAGAAAGACAGATTTCTATGATGGTAGACAAGATAAATCGAGAGGAACTTAAACAAATCTTAGGGGATGGAGTGGTAGTGAGGTGGTGGCTTTTTTCTTTACGATTATAGGTGCCAAGAACAGTGGTATGAGAGTAAGGAAACCAGCAACGCACATCGTTTGAAGCTGCGAAGCCAGAGCGACGCAACTACGAAAGCAGACTTGGCCCCCTGCTCTTATATTTGTAACACATAAAGTCTGAGGCAAGTGTGCACTCGACGACATATGAATGGAGTTAACTGCTTTCGCCATGCAAAGGGGGACGGTATATTCCCGTCGAGGTATTGCTAACTGAAAAGTTGGGCCCATATCGGGCGGGCATGCAAAACGAACATGGGGTTCGGCTCCAAACGCACCAATTACACTAACAAGCACTTTCACTGCTGCTGATACCGACTGGGCAGTTCAAGGTAATCCGCATAAACATAACTCTTTCAAATCAAAAAGATAAGGGGCGAATGTGGTGCCGATAGCCTGCTTGGTGAATGGTAGATAGCCATCAGACTTTACATTTCAACAACGTTATAAATCTAGCATTTCGGAATTTGTTATCGCGACCATCTCGGTGCTAATGCCGTGTTGTGAACAACTGTAACTGTTATAAGTATTTATTATGCCGATGCGATCCCGCGATATCGATAGCCAAAATGGAACCTGTAGTGTGGACTGAAATTTTCGAGACAATATAATGCTTCAATCCGATAAACTTCTTTCCGATCACTTGGGAGCTCAGGTGCTCCAACCGAAAAGTGATGATTGAAAGTGAAATATAGATGTTCCATTGTTTCCCAGTATCCCTGTTACAAATTAATTCACGTAGTTACTTAGTTTCTAGTTAACTTATAAGCAATTTAAAACAGTTTATCCGTCACACATTTGAAACCCTCACTAGTAGTACAGTTCTTCTGACTTTATGAATACCATAGTAACCAGCGATCCGAGTAGCACCGGTGCCCGATAAATATCAAAATTTGACACATGTCACTGGCTCGATTGTACTAAAGAAACTTTTGGAACTCCCTCTAGAATTACTTTCAAACTTTCATTTGAAAAACGACTGTTAAATAAATCGACCATTAACAAATGTTATGTTAATTTTCAGCTGATTCAAGGATTCCGAATTAAAAAAATGCAAATGATTCACTTGTTGTGCACGACCAACTATTATCGCTCCGAAAATGTTTATTTATAAAGAAAGATTCTGTATTAGAAGTACAGTCATTGAGGTGAATCTCGCTATGACGCACTACGTCATCCGGTCCCAAATTCTTGCGCCATTTCGTTGTGATAATCACTCGATTTTATTATTAAACATACCCAGACGGTCGATATGTTGCCAAAAATGTGTAAATGCCACACCACGAGATACGACCTGTATGATAATTAATTTTGATGACATGTGTATTGAAAACATAGGTGTAACATTGTACAATACAAGTCGCAAGTACAAAAAATAATTCAAGGTTGCAATAATTGAAAAAAAAACCCCGATGAAATCATTGAGCACCGGCTACAAAATCATGCAATCGACGAAATTGCTTTTTTAAATATTTTTACAACCAATAAAATGCATCCGTTTCATTGCGTCGTCGCCAACTCGCCCTTTTGATTGGGTGGTAACGAAATACCAACATAAATTGATGATGTGTCTTTAACGTGATCAGTTGGTAACGGTAAAGTGAAATCCGTGGGCGATACGCGACTGAGCCCTGCACGCTCTCCATCAAGCTGCCCCCCTAGCACAACGCTCCAAGAAACAAGTGACAAGACATATAACGCGCTGCGATTTGTTTGAACAAGCTGAGTCGCACGAAGCGTGACATAACAGCCAATCAGGGCGCGTATTTGTTCTATGTCGTGTCTTTCTTGATGCGCATGCTAGGCCTGTCAGACTCTGAATGTTAATTGAGAGCATCACACAGGTGATCTGGGGCCAGACCGTACGACCCCATCCACCAGTAATTGGAAGCGACATTTCACAGTTTTAAAACGAGTAACCAATCTGTTTACTACGCTACGGTTACTAAAATGAAAATGAGGTTAAACAACTGACCGGAGCGTTTAATATACACAAACTCGCAACTGTAATCCTTAGGGAGGTGGACTAAAATTTTAGAAGCATGATCTAGATTGTAAGTAATTTCTAACCAGATTTTTTTAAACACAATGAACATGCGTTTGACCACCATTCTGCCTGATGTTAAGCAGCGATGCGGTCTATGATGGAGCACACTTGTTCATTAGGCACCTAATACCTATTCACATGCAACTTGAAGACCTTCAGACTGTACTGCGCAGGAAACATAGGCTTCGGCAAGACAATTGGGATATTAGTGTTACATCCAATTATCATATAACCACTATCTTGGGTAATACAGACACAAATGAACTTCGTTCACCGTTAAATAGAATCTAAAATAAAGCACTCTATGGATAAAATAATTTGCTTTAATTGGAATTAATAATAATTAATGAAATAATAATGAGCATCCGGAACAAAGGTGCGAAAAATAACAATAGCTTTCAATCAATTCTTCAAATGAAAGAGAAAGTCACCATCTTACAGAAAATACTACAGTGTACTGTTTTAGTGCAATGATGTATTCAAATAAATCAACGTTATGACTAACACAGTCAAATCTATAAATTATCGACTAACGATGATTTCATAAGTCACCTCGCTTTGCAGTATTATAGTAGTAAAGGCCGACCCAGGAGAAGATGGCGGTATGACCTATACCTACACCTGCCGGGGTGGTCGTGGAAGTGGTCCAAAAACTATAAATTGAGACAATGGGGGGAGGCTTTTGCCAAAAAAAATCATCTGCTTCTATCAGCTGCAGATTTTTTTATTTATTTAGTCATAGTAATACAGTTATATTCTATTGAGTCATTTTCTCACCTAATTATTTACTGTGCTCTTGATTATCATTTTACTAATCATTTGGCAGACACTGAGAAATTATGACAATGGTATATTAATGAAAATAACTATTTTGGCACAGTAAAATTTGAACTTTGGTCGGGGTGGCCTCTCAGACAATTTGTATTAAGTGTAATTATGTAATAAATGGTCTACCAGCCACTTACAACTATATTAACTAAATGAGAAAAAAAACATCCAGGATAAAGTTGAGCTTTCAAAATATTTTTGAATTTTTACCATTTGCAAGTAAAATTTGGTACGGGGTGTATGAACAATAAGCCATATGGTGACGGTGAAAAAAATACATATTTCACCACCCCAGTTCAACTTTTTCCGTCGTGGGGATCGCGGCGAGGCGTCCAGGGAAACTCTCCCGACGGTTAGAACTCTGTGAGATAAACCACAACACCACTGCGATCGCCAACCCGCCCCGCCTCCTTTATTGGTATTTTCAGAATCTGCAAAATTGGTGGCGGTTATTGGAACTGTCCCCCAAATGATCATGGAAATCATTGGGGGAGGCCCTCGTCCAACAGTGAACGTCATGTGGCTGATGATGATGATGATGATGATGTATGAACAGTGAAAGTGCAAACTTATTTCTAGGTGATGTACCAAATCTCCAGTCTAGTTTATAATAACGTTGACACGGTCGTCTGTGTGCATAGGCAATCTGTTTAAGACAAACTCAATAAACAGCATATCAGAATAGACAGACAGTTTACTATACACTCTATTCGGGTCAGTAACATAAACTTCCTTTATTATTTAGTTAATCGAAATGCGTATGTACTGTTCTCTTTTCTTTGTCAAATTCAAACTACTCCGGAAATAAAATGGATTCAACGACAGTCCGAATTCTTTGGCAAGTCCAGTATTTTTAAACGCAGTTACGAATTTAGCATTCGGGTCTAATTTTAGTTTACTTTTTATTTTAAAATCAGTCGCGTGAGTAATTGTGTTTTGTAGTGGGCACACCAGGTCGACGCCGCCAATGTCTGGTGAGTAAGTAACTGAAATTAATGTCTTTTTCACTTTTGTTTTGCTCGTGATATTACCTACTATTAGTTTCACTAGACAGTAGTGGCAAAGCTAGGAGGTAAGCTGGTAGTGAAAAATAGGCATTTAACCAATGCTTATTTAGATTTTTTATTTGTCTTACTTATTTGAGCTATAATAAGTCCCTATGTTACTTAATTTCCTTGAAAATATAATATGTTAATGTGCCTGGCATAGGCTTGTCTTGTACTACTGGCTTACCTCCTAGCTTCGCCACTACTAGACAGATAGATGATACCGTACGCTACGTAGCCTTGAAGAGGGAAACGTGTATTAGATGACCCTTAGATTTATTATTCTTGTTTTATTATTACCTGATATAAAGTAGATAATCCCCAAAAAGTAGAAAAACCCAAAAATAATTTGTACAATCCTTTTCGCGAACAGTGTTGAAGAAATACGCCTGATATAGTTATTTAAACTTATCTGTTTTGTAACTCTTTCTTTTGTAAATTAAGTAAAATTATTTCATTTAACAATAATGAAATAGCAAAAACAGATCAGGATAGACCAGACCTTTATATAAAGCGTTATATTGGGAACCTTAAGCTGGCTGCTGAAGTACTGCGTCGGTGAAGCGTACTTCAATATTAGCTTAGCATTCATAGAGTTAGAAAAAGTGCTAGGAAACTTTGAAAGTTGGTCAAATGTACGTTCTAATCTATGTTATACACCTCAACACTTTAACTTTTTATGAATACGGCCGCTACAAATTGTTAATAATCATTAATATGTTTATGATAGAAATGTCGGAGAACAGTGAAAGATAGATCGCGGAAAATCACACTGGGTACTCAATACAAGAATAGGGGTCAATTACTTCAATAAGTATTCTCGACTTCGATGACAGAAAGTTCTTGTGTGTTTATGTTATGAGTGTATTTCACAATAATATGACCTTATTATTTTTAAATCATCTTTCCCTCATTGGCGTTCCGAATATGGTACTTTGGTATAGTCACCAGGGCCTGACTGTCCCCTGGGAAATGCTATGGTTGCCTATATTGTAAATGTCATATGCAATCCTTTTTTTCTGCGGTATCAATGTTCCGCGAAAGTAACTATTATGGACAATGTGTACAAAAATATTGATAAACCAGCCAAGTGTCTTGGCCTTGTCCTGGACCTTCGGTAGTGCTTAACTGTATACTCGTATGTAGGCTGATATTCGTCGATGTAATGTTATATTCTGATTCGTACTTTGTATGTACGACGCCGCCGGGGAGATTTCATTCGCGTAGTTTCAATATTTCATACAAACTATAACACCCTCTATATAACGACGCGTCCCACAGGATCGGAATAAACTCCGTCTTGTAAGTCGTAAGTTACCTCCCCATAAATTTCCAGCTCTCTTTTATACATTTTATACGTGTCACTTACACTATCTATTTAATAGAAACTTATACAATGTATATTTTCGTTACGGTTTCTGTCATATTTAGAATGAATACTGTGACTTACATTAAATCCGAAATAGTAAACAAAATCTGCAATCGAATATTTCCTCATTGATTGTTGTGAAACAAAAGAACTGTGAATAATATTTTGTTTTTCTTTAAACTCACATAGAATTATTGAATCTACGTACAGAGAGGCGAAAAGGTGTATCTGTATGTTTACCTCTCTGCGTCTCTTACCCCTCCAGACCTTCCAATCAAGCGTGACGTGTACGTGTCTATGTAAGTCTAAACATTTTGCAGTGTGAAGAATTCTTAAACCGTGTGATGAATCAAATCGTCGTGTCGTCGGCCGGCGAGCCGTGGTATACCGAGAGCTCGATGGCATGCCGCTTCGTACTATAAATACTCCTTGCACTGACATTTTGTTCGCTCTCCAATCTGTGTGCTTCGAAAATTACTGTTAGATCATTTAACTTTATGACCGGGAGCGTACCTAATAAATTATATCACCTAATTTCACATTTTATTAGAAGCAAAACGGACGTGGTCTAGTTATCGTTTCGACTTTTATGCTGTAGGTAGCAGGTTCCGATGCACAATATTCGTGATATGTGACGTGAATTTCTGTCACATAATATTTTGAACTGCGTTCACTGGCAATTTAACATAAAAGAAATATGAAAATAATACAATCCTACACTATTTATGAGCTAGCCAACACTGACAATGACTAAAATCAACACAGGGAATCCAACAATTACACGTGAATAGTCCATTGCCGCTTTTTGAGTACGCGCATTTTCACTTCAACTTATCATTTGAATCAATATCTGTAGTATGTTACTGCCTTGTTTTAGTTTATTTATTTTATGGGATCCGAGAAAGCTGGCAATCTTTCGGAACCTAGTTCAGTCGTCATTTGGCTTTGTTATATTCTGGATGCCGTTGAAGCAACTGGTTCTAGCAGGAGCCATAGTAGTGAAATATATGGTGGGATAATTGGAAATTAAATGCCGCTGGGTTCATCTGGCTATCCATCTGTAAATACAAACTTTTAAACAGACCGTTATTATTTTATGACAAAACTGCTACTAAAACACAAGTATGTTACACGGCGTTGCGGCAATGGACTCATCCCCACACACACCGTTAAATACTTTGGGCAAGAGCAAATGTATTAACTAAATATTATCAAAACAAAATTTACAAAGTGCAATCCGCACGTGGCGAAATGACGCCATTTCAATATGAACCTACTTATGTCATACTTTAGAGTCTAGAATATGTTTGTTTACTGTCGAATTTGAGTCCATCCTTCCTTAGAAAGTAGTTGTGCAGAGAGATTTACAAAGTGTTAAATGAGAAGTGAGATATGACCAGAAGTAGGAATTCAATCTTCGTGCCAATTGATATGACGAACATCTCTTCTAAAAACAGAAACAGACATTACTTAATTCACATACTTGCTTGTTTGATTATGTAATCAATTATTATTATTTACTAGTTGTGTCACGCGATGTTACCTGCGACACCCGGTTTTTGATTCCCGAAAGAATATTTGGATAAAATATAGCCTATGATTGCAATTTATCACCCCACCATGTTTTGTCAAAATCAGTATTTTCTGTGATAATGACAGTCACATTTTAGTATGGCTTTTTTGATGTAACAAAAAGAATGATACTAGCTGTATTTCTTCAAATATACATATAAACGTAACAGGTGGTCTAAGATATATTTTGGGTGGTAGAGGAATTATCGACTAATGGGCTCAAAATCGTCTTAAATACAATGAGGAATTTTAGTTCAAAAAACTCATAAAAGTACGAGAAAATTTTTGTCCGAAGAAGAACGATCATAGAACAAAGTAGTAAGTAAGTTTACCTTTACATAATACAATACACGCTTCACGCCTTTAATCCCAAAGAGGGGTAGGCAGAGGGACTTGCTAAAGACTTTATATAATAATTATGTATAATATCTATATTAGACCATAAGACTCTATAATAATGTTCCTTTTTGGATTACCTATTGTGTTCATTGCAGCGCCCCAATCGGGGCAACTAAGTTTTAAGCGCATTTTGAAATACCTACATCTGTATTGTACATTTAGTTGCAATACAGTTTTGAATTTGAATTTAGTTGCATTTATTTCGTTTTCCACTAACTTTGACAATTTTATGTTAATAATTTTACTTTAAATCATTACCAGCCGACGTGACATATTCAAAGATTTTACACCACTGTGATTTATAAACTTGGATTTATGTCGGTGTCTGAGTACACTGTTTTTTCTACAATCAATTAATTTTAAAAAGTCACAATTGTGTGAAGTGACGTTATCTCATCGCACGCAAAAACTTTCTTTCTCTCAATAAAAAACATCACTTTACCAAATCTGGTTGCGAACAAAAGCTAAAAGTTGTAATAATCAAATCATCCAACCTTGTGTTACCATCTATTACCATCAATCACATAACCGTTATATGCGTTATGCAATAAGAAATTTAGCAGTTTGGCGTGAGATAGCTCTCCGAGTCTGAGATCTTTCATAATAATTGTTATGTTAATTTGTTGAAGTGTTTCTGAATAACGACAACCCTCTACCATAAATCAATTTCACCGAAATGTTCGCGTTTTCGCCAATCTTCGCTGTCTTTCGCGCATTGTTCTAACTTTCTAACTTTATTCTGTTAGACCATTAGATCTGGCGGTTCCGTTTGTAAATCAAATACTTATAGTAGCTGGCAATAGGAATTGTTAGTTATTGAATCACTTTTATGGGCGATTAGTGACGTTTATTATGAGTTATGATTGGAGATTAGACATTTTTTTTAATAATAAATGTCGCATGGGCGTATTTGTTGTGAATGTATAATAAGTTATTTTGAATGCGCGAATGAATGGATTATGTGATTTGAATTATTGCAAAATTATGGAAATCGTTGCGATATCGTGCAATTTGCATAATTATTATTGGTGTAGAATAAGTTAATCTCATTTCAAGGTGCTTCCTATACCTACTTCAGTAAATAGAGTAAGCCGTAAAAATATTGACCATTAAAAATTAATATATATTATTCTAGGTTATTGTTTTGCATATGAAAATCATGCCCGTTAACCCATTAAGGGTTAGGTAGATCTTAATATAAAAAAAATATCTTATTTCAAAGTGCTTCCTACTTTAGTAAATACGGTAAGCTGTATAAACATTGTTTCTCTTTGGCTACATACTTCGCATAAATGACTGTTTAGATTGGTAAGTTTTCTAGCATTGATTTTGTCCGTAATTTGATAAATTAACATATCATTGTTATAGTTTTTTGTCTTTGAAGAAAACATAAAATGTATTTTTCCGTTTCAGTTTTTTTTAAATCCATAATTTTATTGACGGGCCCGTTGGTGTAGTGGTCAGCATGTCTGTCCGTAGGGTCGTGGGTTCGATTCCCACCGGTGACAGGTGCTTAGGTGATGAGGTTTTAAGCACTTGTTGGATGTGTCTGGGTGTTTTATTTATATAAGTATATATTTAAATGAAAAAAAAAATATAAGTAAATATGTCTCGTTGTCTGATTTCCATAACACAAGTGCTTTAGCTACTTAACATGGGATGAAGGCAATGTGTGTGTTGTTATAAAATATTTATTTATTTACAATGAAAAGAGGAGGTGTCTGTCGTATATATGATTTTTTATGCATAATGTTGTTATTAAACACGCGCTCGTGTCAACAGATAATTTCGCGGTTGGAGGCGCGTTTAGGAGCTTCATTTATTTTTCTAAGAGTGTTCAAACAGGTATTTACGTCTGAGGTAATAATAAAAACAAATAACATACAGGTACGTGTATATGGCTAGGTGCCTAATGTCATGTTTACTTACATTTTGCATAACAAGTTCGAGAAAATGGTTTATGGCAATACTTCAAAAGTAGAAAATAAATAGTTTTCTTTAAAAAAATATCCCACGAAAGAGCGAGTCCGAAGATGAATAATCATAGAATAAAGTAGTTGCATCTCTTTCCCTTCCGATTATCTTTGACAGATTATTATTATTTTTTAGAAAACTCCTGCTCAAAGAAAACTCCTGGACGGCGGCTTGGCGCCATCTAGTAAAGTCTCTTTGTCTCATACATATGTATGTAACATACACTTCACGCTTGTCTACCAAAAGGGTAGGCAGAGACTACAGATCACCATTTTTTTTCACCTTTCGCTTCATCTACATTGATACATCTTTTCATACATGACATCCGGTTTCGAGTATTGTGCACGCGATCTTCCGTCAGGACATCACCAATCTGATCGATGTATGTCCTACTGGGGCGATCTCTAATCACTCGGCCCATTACATCACCCATATAAATCTCTTTCGTCAATGGACTTTAATCCATTCTCTCCATATGCTCTAACTGTGTAGCACTGAGACAAGATCTTTGTACCACTGAGGTACCATAGGACAGTAAGTGAAGTATAATTTCCCCTGATCGCTTCTTGCGACACCCAAGACGGGAAAAGTCGGGCTGGGTGGTGACACATGATTCTTCTTGCCATCACTACACGGCTAAAATTATTTGAACATGTAATTTCAACCTATTTCGAGTAATACACTAGTGGGCAAAAATTCCGGGTCACACAATAATTACGTGCACAACATATCTAAGTATCTCGCAATCGAGGAGAGCTACTGAGTATAAAATCATAAACAAAAAAATAAATACATTTTACGCCTTTTGAACTCAAAGGCACTTGCTAAGCGTATTTAACGCTATGTCAATTAAAATCAGTTTTTTAAAATAGCAAAATAAGTCACACTTTTAAGTAAAGTAATGTTGTATTGAATTCAATATTGCTACTTTCTAAGATACCAATCTATGCTTGGATAAAATACACGCCCGTGTAGAATTTACATGCTGACGTTTTTGCAGTTCCCTCTTTCTTTTTTCCCATAAAACAATCTTCTACTATTTAGAAGCTTCTCATAGCCCAATAGGAACAAAAGAAAGAAGCTAACACACACGGCCTATAATAAGTTTCAAGTTACGCAAATAAACGTCGATCCATGTTTCCATTGAATTTATACTGTATGGCGGCTCAAGTAAGACGACAGTGAAATGACTGCGCCTAGTCTCATGTCAAAATACTCATATTCCGAGAAAACATGGGAATTATAATAATAATGGTAAATAATGGCAAATTACTGAAGTAACCTCGGCTAGGGCCGATGTGGGTAGTTAAGTCATTACGTGTAATACATTGGTATGTTTTCATTGAATTCTGTAATATAAAGGCCCATTTAGACGGCTCAATTTTCTTGCCTGTAATCTATTATATAAAAATGATTTGATGTTCGTTAGTCTCGCTAAAATTCGAGAACGACAGGACCGATTTGGCTAATTTAGGTCTTAAATTACACTTGGAAGTCCAGGGAAGGTTTACAAGGTGTATTTCTTCCAATACACGGGGTACAACAGCGGGACAACTAGTACACAATAAAATTTAATCTGATTGCGTCGTGTAAACTAGAATGTTACGGAATTTCACAGAGAGAATCGTGGCAGATATTTCATTGCTTTGAATTACTGATTACAGCTTTTACCACATCTGAATTACCATGGTCGACCTGAGACTATTTAAAGAGGTTTTGGTCCTAGGTCGCTAGGTAGGCAGATGTAAAGAAATCCATAGTAGTAGGATAATGTATGAGTATCTGCACCAATCCAGGGCATCCCATCACCTGCTCATCTGCCCCACGTGACCCGACACCTGTAAGCTGCAGTACCTGTACGAGGCCACAGACTAAGCTGTACGCGTGGACGAATACTGGTTACGAAATATTTGAGGACACACACGACGTCTACTCGAAGAAGAAAAAATATTGCCTTTGAACGTACAAGAAAATGGAACCGTCTAAATGGGCCTTTAAAATTTACAAAGAAAGTTTACTTTAGTTGGATTTATGTGTGGTTGACTGTAGTATGGAGAGATCGATGCACCATGCGCTTCAGTAGCTTATTGTAATATCTATTATCTACCGACTAAGTAATAGTTTCATCATACTAAGTACTTATTTACTCTCATAATAATTTTACTATACGAGTATGTACACTTTATATTGTATTATACCATACAGACTGGACTCGGCAAACATTGTTTTGCTCGTACATACTTTTTAAATCCCTTCCCGCTCCATTCGAGAATTTGTTTCTTAGTCCATCCTTACAGTACCTAAGCTAAGTCCCTGGCAAAATTCAAGTTCCTACATTTAGCCGTTTGGGCTGTTCGTTGATTGTCAGTCAGTCTTACTTTTATATATTTAGATTACAATTTATCCGTATTTTTATGAAACGTGCATTGATTCCGGTACATACATTGTATACATAAGGTTAATTTAAAATTAATTAATTTTAAATTCAGATTAGCGATACCTTTAAGGAGGCGGCCTATTCGAAACCGGCGAGCACGTACGTAAGAAATGTGTGGATGCGGAAAAGGCGAAAGAGATTTGCCAGGATCGTGACAAGTGGAGGACCATGACCTCTGCCTACCCCTCTAACGGCCGTACGTATAGGTATGCGCCTGCGTATTTTAAAGCGATACGGACAATATTCCAGTGAATTTTAAGAATACTTTATTTAGGTCTATTAGGTACATAGGTTAGAAGGGAAAGACTTCCTGTGCCAAATTTTTGATGGTCCCCTTTTTAAACAACTTAACAACAATAAAATAACTAAAAAAAATTAACCGACTTCAACCAGTTAAATGTTGAGTTTTGTGGTTTTCTCACTTCTCTTCTAATGGGACTAAAGGGGAAAATCAGCTGTCAAATAAAAAAGAATCATTCAAATTGATTTACCCAGTCAAAAGTTTTGAGGTAAGAAACATAGAAAAATACAGACCCATTGATAACCTCCTCCTTATTTTGAAGTCGGTTAAAATGAAGCGGGTTATCAATTTGACGGTAGAATTTTTTTATTAACCGACTTTAAAAAAGGAGGAGGTTCTCAATTCGTCTGTATTTTTTTAATGTTTGTTACCTCAGAAATTTCGCCTGGGTGAAGAATGTTTTTTTTTATTTGAAAGCTGGTGCTTCCCGTTTGGTCCCACATAAAGTTGGTTCAGTTCCGACAATGGCATCCATGAGAAAACCACATATATGTCAAATTTAGCTGGTTGAAATCGGTTCTTTTTTCTTTAAGTTATAGACCTTTATGTTTGCTACCATCACGACTGTGGACTGGATGATGAATTTTGATGATTTCTTTTTATTTGAAAGGTGGTGCTCACACAAGCCGTTGGTATCTGGTCTTAATAAATGTATCAAAACACTAAACTTTATATTTTAAACTTTTAAATTCAAAGGAAGGTAGGCAGGGGAACTAAATACAGTTTGCGTATCTATTTGCAACTACACATGTACACATACCTAAATGTCTGTAGGTATGTGTGTGTGTAAGATAAACGATGCCTCCAGGATAGGTTGAAGTGAATTGCCTACTCAGAATAAGCTACGAGGGATACGAAGATAAATTTCATGATGAAAGGTAGCGAAGAAATACCTTGCAATATGCAAAACCTAGAAATACCTTTTCCAATATGCATTATTTTTTATTAACAACGGTTCCCCACTATTAAAAAGTTCAACCACCCCTTGTACCTCCTTAGAGGAGGAATTTAAAAAAAAATCTTCATATCTCACGCAAACATCACAAAAGAACCCCCGTGAAAAATTTCATCTTTTTAAGGTCAAGGTCTGGAACTGGGCGTAGATGAGTCAGTGATTAATAAATGAGTCGCTTTGAGTTTTATATACGTATATACGAGTATATATATATTTACCTGAGTGAATACAAAGTCATTTGGAAATGCCCTTTTAAGCCGAAGTCTACTGTATGTGAATACCCGCCTGCATTCTTTTCAACAGCTAGTTAATGTTTCGAAAACAAGAAAATTCGACCTCTTCATACATAAAACATAATCAGCTGATCGACTTTATATGGGAAGGACGAATTTTTATCTTCGTTTCACAACATTGTTACTTGCTGAAATGCAGTCATTGGGTATCAGCGTACAGAAAGTGTAGAATTTAGGTTTCAAAATGTATTTCTTAATCATTTTCTATATCTGTCTCCATTGTCTCCTAAAGATTGATTTTATGTATATACATAGTAAGTACTATTATATTTGTATGTCTCAAAACCAATAATGACTTTGAAAATATATTACAGTTGCCTACAAAACAAAATAATATCTAAGGCAATTGGACAATATCGCCAAACCTACATCGAAGAAACAAGAACAATAAATGTTACAGTAATTATTACATCATTTTCATCTATCAAGATATCAAAATTACTGCATCACGAATCAATAAGTTCTAATATTTACGATGCTATCTGAATCGATTGTACGCCTTCGATACCGACAAACGAAAAATCTTAAATATCTCACACCTCACCATAAAGAAGCAATTAATCATTACCATCGAAGAAGACCGGAGATATAAAAAACACACATTTAATTAAACCCTCAGGACAATTCGGGATAATTTCTCACTGGTCATTAGGCATGATTGATTTCGATGCAGCGCGGAGGCATCTGGTTACAGAAAAACTGTTACGATTTTTACTTTTTCTGGAGTGAACTATAATTCTATGTTTGAGTCGTTCGCTCGCCAGTCTTGGGATAACAAAAACAAAGAATCTTCGGCTGTCAAATGAGTCACCTTGGTCTGCTTATCCATATTCTATGAGTGCCTGTTATTTGGAGCTATTTGCCTTTCTTGATTTATTTTCTACTTCGAATCGGAAGAAACTTTTCAGTTTAGCAGTCCAGTGAAGATAAATATTTTTATGTTGTCAAAACAATCCAAAAAAAAACAATCAACAAAATTATCACGCATGAAAACTGAACAAAATTATTTATTCTGTAATATTGATCTAAACAAATTTTAAGTTCCCGGTACAAAAAACAATCTAAATAAAGTCCTGACGGGCCTACACTGACAACACTATAGGTAGTACGTAAGTATATCACAACCATCCCACTTACCAGATTTCCCACATCGCGCGCTGCCCAGCACCACTACCCTAATTTTGTTGACTGTCATCTTCATTGTATCAACTGGCACTTCACAATGTTCATATTCATAAAGCCTCGTGTATGTATGATAGTAACGCAATGGCACCTGACGTTACGTGTGCGGTAGGTGCGCGCTCTCTACGCACTTGCCGGCGACTGGCGGCGCCAGACTACAGCGAGTGTGGCGACCAAATTGGCGCAGCGGCGGCTCGCAGACGACGATGCGTCCGTCTAGTGATGCTGAGCGATGCATCCGAAACGTCTGTCTGCTTGTACGACGTATTGTGGAGGCCGTTTCTGCTATTGCAATAATACGATTGATTGTTTTACTCATTGTACGGCTTTTGGAACAAAAAAACTAGAATAGGAGTTCTAATGCGACAGAATTTTCTTAGCGATCGAAGGAAAAATATACGCTAATTAATATGAATTTACGGACCATTTCTTGTTTTTAAAAAACTCATTGGTCCATGATTATTTATTGAAAATGAAATTGCACTTATGCAAAACTTCTGAAATTGATTTACATATTGTGTAACACAGGATGCTGCGTTCGCCTTGAATAGGTAATAACAATTAAACAATGTAAAGAAAATACGTGGAATTTGTAGTCTTACCTAGCTGTCACTGTGCAACATATACACAACAACAACATTAGTATAATTCTATTTTTGGAACCAAATGAAACTGGGCCGTATCGTGTATGCCTAGAACACAATATATATAAATCAATCATTCAAAAACGTGTTCATAAAAGTAGAGTCTTTATTCTTGAAATCTATTGCTAAGATAACATAAGGTTCGCACAATGTGCTGTTTTGTTATGTCAAGTTGCTTCTATTCTAACGAAATTCTATGTGCAACGTTTATGGAAATTGTTTCATTGTCTATGAAAATAAATTTCAATTTTGTTTGTAAATTAAATATATCAATAATCCTTGAGCGAGGCCTTCTCAGCGCCCTGTAAATATCTTTACAGAAAAGACAAAAAACTTGAACACCGTAGAAACTTATCTTCCAAATGCCATTCATCATTCACCTGTCGACGTTACGACTTAAGATTTCGTTAAATGGCTGAAATTCTCTAGGAAAAAGGAAAAGCTTCCGGTCAATTTGTCATTTGTCATAAATTATTATGATTATAATCTGCCGAGCATATTCAAATCTACCAATTCTTTATTTTATCATTTCCCGGTGAAATCTAGGTTTACTATGATTTAAGAGAAGATGGGATCATCGTGTCGTCGTCGCTGCGTCTCCGCGACCCAAATATAACGGGTACGTATCTATCCTATCTTGATACATTATGAACACGCCCGTTCGATGAGTCAACGTGTGTATTTAGTTTCATAGTAAGTAGTAAACGTAGTACCGCGATATTCCAAGATCATATTCCGCGCTACATTTCTGAAAATAAAACGTAAACAGAAATATTGAGCTTTGCCTTTCGCTTCAGTTGTTGAGGCAGAATAATTTATATATTCAACTGTATCCTATTGTGATTTTTGTATTACCCAAGTAGCTATATGATGTTTTTGTACTAGTTATCGAATCTCTATAATACAAACTGTTGTTTGTTAGTATTCGGTAATTTATTACGGTTTTATCGACGGCGAGTGATTGATAATATTTTTTTCATAAAAAACTGCTCAAATTTTCTTTTTTGTCTGTTACGATAAAAATACACGCTAAAAGGTTTTTTATCTATAACAAATATAATTGTGCAACCTTGCACCGATCCTTGTAATAAGGTAATAAGAATTTTGGCACATTTAGAAAATAAATTAGTGTTAATGCACGGAATATTGTTTATCTTTTAGATACCTGCAAGGCCTGGATAGCCTAATCTGATAGGAATCTGTGCCAACGTGGCGCGGCCGACATTTGATATGATATAATATGGCATACAATATATGCCTGCACTTGTGGCCGTGCCAAACATCACGTACAGTCGTGGTCAAGGCATACTTCACATAAACCTTCTACAATTATCCTAAACTACGTGAGAAGACTTAGAGATCGAGTTCCCTATGTTCAATGTGTAATGCCTATTTCGCTTGTCCGAACGTAAATATTTACAGTTATAAATACACTTTAGAGTGAAATTATGAACACTTTTGGTTTTTAACATTATTGTTGTTATAATATGTTAACATTAATGTTCTTTATTTTTTCTGTTGTAAAATTTTGATGTAAAATACCAATAATAGTACCTAAATTATTATTTGCTTTTAATATTTCGTCAGGTACGGACATTCTTGAGCGTCTGTGGTCCAGTTGGTCAAATATACACTTGCAATTGGGAAGGGGTTCGAGTCCAGCTACTGGACGTGTGCCAATGGGACTCTTTTTCAGAGCCTATGTACGCAACGCAACGCTCGTACGGTGAAGGACAACATCGTGATGAAACCCGCGCACCACAAGGTGTGTGGACCCTATAACGGCGATGGGCTCACCCCCTGTCACGTTGGGTTAAACACGCTTGGTGAATCGTGGGTTTTGCTTAGCAAGTGCCTCTGTCTACCCCGCTTTGGGATTAATAGGCGTGAAGTGTATTTACTGATGGATTAAATCATTGTAGGTAATCGGTGACAAGGAACAATCCCAAATACATATAATAGCCTAGTATCGATATCATCGGAAAGAATCGCTCCCGTGGAGCTGTTAGTATGATGTTCACCGACCAGTGACTAATGCCAATGACTAGTTCATAAATTTAGTTTTTATTGTATCGATATATAAAAAAAATACCAAACAACTGGCACAAATACAGATGAAGTTCACTAGATATGTGGACAATAATTTTGGTGAATAATTCTAAATGTACAATTGAACGTGCAAATTACATGTACAATATGAACAATTGTAAATACCCCGGTTTCTTGAAGCGTGGTCCATTGACAACAAAATTGGGTCGGTTGTGTTTGTTTACACAGATCATCTGTTGCGTTGATTCAAATGATATTAAGTACCGGTAAATGAAACCTTCAAACTAGTATAATCAAACTTTTACAAGTATGTGATAATGTGTCATCGAATATGTTCAACAAGATACTGAAGATCAAGGTGAAAGAAAAGAGGTAAAACTCGAAAATGAAGTTGGTAATGTTAATGACTCTACAAAAAGAAAAAAGTATCAAAACCCCGAAGAAATAAAATTAACCAATGCATGATTAGCAGAAGCCATCATTGTCGCGTGTAATGCGAAGTGAAATTATACGGACCGCTGAAATACCAAAACTAATTGCAGAGTTCGGGGTGCGAGTGGCCGGAGTCCAGAATAACTTGTTACGAGTCAACTAACAGATATATTCTCAGATATGTGAAATCATCATGATGTATGTTGAATCTCAAGTCTACGTTGTAACGGATTTAAAGTGACGTCCATCGTGATATTTTTATACGTGCTGTTTGAGGTATTACTTTAGAGCAGGGCTGTCCAAACCATGGCCTGCGAGCCGCGTGCGGATTTCGGTTTGTATTATTATTGCGGCCCGTAGAATCTTTTTTATCTTCTTTGTTTAAATACCTTAATGAGCAAATTATTTTTCTCGCGACGAAATTCAAATATTTTGGGTATATCGATCACGTTGCACACATTCGACAATTCGAGGAATTCCTTGAACGCAAAATAGGTAATCTCGCGCATTGTTCATTGGGTACTGTTAGCATAGCAGCCCTAGTCAACTATTTTATTTTTATATTTTTTTGCGGCCTTCCAATGTAGTTTAGTCATTTTTATTGGTCTTGGGTCCCATCTAGTTTGGACACCACTGCTTTAGAGAATAAATTCATTTTGTATTTGTAATCAAAATATATATAATTACATGGTATAAAACAAAGTTGCCTCCCGCCGTCTGTCCCTATTTATGTTTTTATCTTTAAAACTATGCAACGGATTTCGATGCGGTTTTCTTTAGTAGATAGAGTGATTCTTGAGGAAGGTTTATATATTGTTTAATACATGCATATTATAATACCAAAGAAACGCTGTTAATAATGTAAACAACGTTTCCGGGTTAATTAATCATATAAATTAATGTGAGGACTGAAATGGGCCAGGAGTGGTCAGTACAGCAGTTCCTGTCTCTAAGAACAACGGTTGCGGGTTTGTATCTCGACTTCTGCTGCACTAAACATTTATTGTGTGCATCTGGGTATTTCATCTATGTATGTATTTTGAAGTATTAATGCAAGTATATAAATAATAATGCAAAGCCTTTTGGTACGCACAGTGACCCTATTTTGGGTCAGATGACTAAATGATGTATGCGTATTATATATATTTACAATTTTATATCTCAAAGCGGGGTAGTCAAGCGCACTTGCTTGCTATGCCCACAGTTCACTAACCGTATTTAACCGAACGTGACAGGAGGAGAGCCCATCGCCGTCACAGGGTTCACACACCTTGTGATATATGAGTTGCATTACGATGTTTTTCTTGACCATATGAGCGTTGCGTTGCGTACATAGGCTCTGAAAAAGGGTCCCATTGTACACGTCCAGTATCCCATTGTACCTACAGTCGGCCTTGAACCCGCAATGGCAAGGCAAGTGGTCGTGGTCGGACCACTGTACCACAGAAGCTCTTTTATGTACCTATGTACTACCTATATTTACTGTAATAGCAAAGGAATGTTTCGGCCCACACACATTTATTTTCCTTTAACACAGTACAACTCAAGGTTAGTAGCTTAACTGCAAATGGTTAGCCTTTGTTTAATTTTACAATGTTTCAGCCATTCAAGTCTCAATTGTTTTGGCTAGAAATGACGTGTTACTCATTACGACTCTAACGGTTCTGTACAGTTGTGTGTATATAGACGTAAGTTTATGTACGCGATAGTATAAGAGTAATAAATAGCGATTAGCGAACGAAATTTGATCCGCCAAACGTTCATATATGGCAAATATATAAAAATATTTTCGAATCAACCTAATCAAACTGGAGTACGAAAGATTTACATCTTGGCCGATTTAGTGATCTACGCAAAACAACATAAAAATCGGTTCAGCCATTTCGGAGTTGTTTGTTAACATACACCGCGCCTCGAGTTTTGTATATACCTACTTTTTAGGACAAATTGTGGATAGTTGCGTGACCATTTTCAAATAATCTTATCAATAAATTATAATATGTGATTGATAATGTTATGAAACTAGGTTATTGTATCGATAGGCAAATATTTTTTTCTGAATTACATTACATTATTTACGTAATGGATTACCTATTAGTGAACAAATATCGTCGAATCGAACCCAGCGCCTGCGGCGTGTACTATTAGTATTACTCAAGGGTATTGCCCAAAAAAAATGTCAATACGCACTTTAAAAAACTCTACGTAATCTTCAAATTTGTTTCTTTTAATTTATCAATTTTAAATAAAAAGAAAGCACCAGTACTACGCGCCTCTACGATTTTTAAAGTTACGCTTTATGTTTTTGGTCTGTCATCATTAAACCCTGACTTCCTTATACCCATGATAAAGAAGTGAAACCTGAAATATCTTAGTTAAAAAAAATAATTGAATCACCAAAATAAAATTTAATTAAATTACGAATTTATCGGCGAACAAATATATACGGTAGAATTGAGAAAGACTCCTTTTTTAACTAGTTCCTAGAATCTAACTGAATATAATAATCATAGACGGGACCGTTGGTGGAGTGGGCAGCATGTAAAAGTATTTAAGTAGTTGTAATGAGCTTTTAGGTACTTGTTGGATGTGTTTGGGTGTTTTATTTATGTAAAGTATGTATTTTAAAGAAAAATAAATGTTATTTATATAAGTAACTAACTCTATTTCGTTGTCTGAATTCCATAACACAAGTGCATTAGCCACTTAATATGGAACGAAGGCAATGTGTGTGTTTTTGTAAAATATTTATTCATTCATTCATAAGCCATTTTTTTTGGGGAGAGAACTGCGAACACTTTCGTAAAATGTGAGTCTCTGGCTGCAATAGAACAGAGTAGGTATCCCAGTTACGGATCAAGACAAAACAAATATCTATGAATCTTGATGCTGGAAACCTACATTGGGATCAGAACAGAATGGACCTCTACATAGGGAGTCACAAAGTCCTGCAGTGGGAATTGAAGGGCCTATAGAGAAAGTCTTTATTAATGGAACAACATAGAGGAAATTAAGAATATCTTCGTATTTGTTACTCCCTGTATAAATCTATTATTATATACAATAAAATATCCATTCATTAATATGATCAGAAAATTTTAATTCATTTAAAAGTCAACTCAGGAAACTAATGGTTAAGAAATGTTATTATTCTGTTAAAGAATTTTTAGATTTATTCCTTGTTTTTGTTTTTAAATTCCTAGTTTATTCCAAAACACTTACTTAACTAAGTTAAACATTTCTTATGTTATATAGAATTTTGCAGTGTCCTAACAGGGCACGTATTGTATGTGCATTATAGCAAATAAATAAATAAACAGGTACGTAACAATCATGCCTACTCTATTGCTGGCCACATCGAACGAATTGTACATATTACTATACATACACACATATACTTTGCTACATAGTGCGAACCGACAGCATGTGGAATGACTTGCCGGGGTCTGTATTTCCTGCGTAGTACAGTCTGGAGTATAGGCTTCAAGTCACGGGTAAATAGGTACCTAATGAACAATGTGCTCCATCGTAGACCACATCGCTGCTTAGCATCAGGCAGGATAGTGATCAAAATCTTGTTCATTGTGCAATAAAGAAAACATCGGTGGTTTACACCAGTCAGGGTGGTGGTGTTTCCTTACAATGTATAATTAAAAAAAAACTGTATAAAATGTCTCGCGATATTATCATGACTATTTACTTCCCTAATCGTTTAGGGAACCGCACAGGTCGGTCGTAAAACAATAAGGTATGTTAAAATCGAGACACTTTTTGCCGAGAAAAGGATGATAAAGCCAGTGTTTTGTTTGGATTTAATAAAGTTGGCCATGAGTCTCGCCATAGCGGACTCATATGGAAGAATTTTAACAAGCCCTTTGTTAGTGGATCCTAATCGATGCGTCTGCGCCGGTGTATCCGCTCCTATAAGGGGCACAATCGCGGGCAAAAAAATAAAACACACACACACACACAGACAGACGACAAATAAAAAAAATAAACGAAACGATGCTCTTTCATTTCCGACTCTCGCTCGGCTCCGAGTTGTAAAACTACTGTACTAATATTGTGCCGGAAACAATCGCCAAAAAAAATAATTTGCATTTTTTATTACATTTGGATTTCTTACAAAGGTATAAATCAATATTTTGTGGATTAAAAATGTATTTAAGATTATTTTTTTCTGCTTCACATATTCTATTAAGTTGAAGATTTGCATGATTATAGTAGAGAGAATGAATTGTGTAAATTAATTTGTATGATGACAGCGTATACCTAGGTATTTTTATCTCCTTTGAATATAATTTTAAAGAAAAAAGGATCGTTGTCAATTAGTATTAGTCTGACGACTATACGATTAAAGTTCCCAACGATTTATCGTCTCAGCCTTCACCAAAACCTGACTTCCTTATCATGGGATAGTCTTTGAAATATCTTCTTTCAAACAAAAAAAATCTTCAAAATCTCTTCAGAAAGGAACGACGAAGTTATCGGCGAACAATCATGCACGGTCGAATTGAGAAATACACCCTTTTTGAAATCGCTTAAATATTAGTTTGAAATCACTACATCAATCGCGCAAGTACGGGCACTCTACGACATTGTAATAAAATCTCGTTTGACTTCATGATGAGACGGCTAAGGTCCATATCTAATAAATTGACTCGTCACAGCCAAGAAAAGGTATATAAAGTGGATGAAGGAGGCATAAAACTAGCACAATGTTGCTGGAAAATAAAAAAGGGTAAAAAAGTAAGCGGAGATGAAGACACCTGCTGAGATTGTAAGACTTCCTTGCGGTCGGACGCGGCGACGCCATCCAAGAGCCGGCTAAATAATTTTTGTAAACGCTCTGTCGTCCATTATTCCTTTGTCGTGGAATTACTTGCACTATGCGGTTCAGTGTTGACTCGTATTTTATTGAATGTTCGCCGGTAGGTACTTATCTATGCAGTTTATGACAGCGACTGTAGTAAAATAAAAAAAAAACCAGGCAAAATTCTTCTTCAAATGTCGTGGTTCAAGGTGTTCTCGAAGAAGTGTTGAAAAAGATGTCAGGAAGAAAACATCAGTGTACAGGTAATAGTAGTTAAATCGGACTTTTATAAAAGATAAAAGGTATTATTTACATTGTGATTTAAAGATGGTGCGGTGCGTGTTCACGCGAAAGTAATTTAGTCTTCGTGTCCAAATAATACCTCAGAAAATTATAATAATACTGTCAGTTACAGTGCGGGTAAGATGGCCAAGACCAGTATAAGCAAACACTTTTGTAAGTAAGAAAGCTAAGGCGACGTCTGCCCATTTGAGGAAAAAAAATTGACGGACATGCCAAAAATCCAGCCGACATCTTGCACCACACCGGTTGCGTTCGTGATCATTTTTTCGGTAGCAAGTACCAAAAATGCAATCAGGACAGGATACTTGACGGCAAAAAAAAAATTGCCACAACCGTACCCATGTCACCGCCAACATGTACCGACACAGCCACGGTGAATACCCAGGGTTTTATCAAAGAGCGATCATAAAAATCAAAACAATCATTTCTTTTGACCATATCTCGTCCCCCAGAACGGCGCGAAGTGTCAGACGACACGACGGAAACATAAAATATTCCGTTTACGTACACTTCACAATGATTATTTCGTTCCAAAAAATTAAGCCATAAACCGAAAATTCCCGCTAAATTGATAGTTATATCTTGTTGCGTCGGCCAAAAGTGGGACCGTCGACGACGCTTTTGATCTAGAAAGTAGGCCGTGGTAACAGCGAAAAAATACTAAGGACCCGTTAACTTAATAAAGTGCACAAACCACGATGGCGTTGCTCCGAAAAGTAAGAAAGGTTTCCTTATACATCGCGTTAGCTGGAACAATGAGTAGACGCACTTAACCCACATTCACGTCTTGATAAAATATCTTAAATTTCTTTGACACGAAAAATTTTAAAATTGGACTTGTAAATGCCGAGTGGTTTAAACATCTTCTCTTTATGTTGTGGGCTATTCGTGGTACTAAAAGGAATTTTTATAATATTGAGGTCCCAACCTATACTCGTACATATAATAACATTGTACATTCCAAGGACCAATTATTAGACTTTGACACAGATCTGATGTTACCATAGTAGCCTAAGATTTTGTCCGTCCCACCAGGGATGAAGAACGGGAATTTATGGACGACTTACCTATACCTTTTCCGTACAGTAAATTCCCTTCTTCCCCAAATGTATTTACACTTCGTCAAAGAAATATTGGAGAGAAGTTCTCTGTCACAAGTCGGTCACTTGATAGTTACTAACATTGAAATAAAATAGCAGCTTCATTCTTCATATCATCGTAATGACGTCAAAACACAGGAGTTATGTGCTATTGTATCTAAATGGGAAAACAATCAAATACGGTTACATTGAAATAGATATAACACGAACGTAAAGCGCGTGCATAAGAATGCGTCACATAATCATTCCTTATTGGACATATTATAACATTATTGCAATACATCTGAAGGAATAAAGATTAGTTTAGTTTAGAAGTGTTAAGTTATTGTAAATTATGAGGCAATTGGCTCAGCAAGTGCATCTGCCTACCCTGCTTTGGGATTAAAGTGTAAGTGTTATTTAATTTATGTACCAAATCGTTATGCCAATAAAGCGTGAATATTAGGGAGTTAAAGAGGTGTAATTATTTGTTATCCACTTTTCACAACGAGATAGTTTTGCGTTGAATATATCGTGGCTTTTCATCACGAAGAAGACACTATGTAGAATCATGGCCCAGCTGACTTCGACTGTCGCAACAGAATATCGGGGTAAGCAACACTAGAGGTATACACCTGGTGGGTGACCGCCTTCAATTCAGTTTTTGTGCAAGTGTTTCCATACTTCACAGGCCATGTTATGCTTCTTGGCTACTGTCTCAACAGTTAGTTTTGTGCTTAGTTAGACGTCTTTGGATGGCTTAGAAACAGTTCGCCGTAGAGGTTTGGGGCTCGGACAATAGTACCTCTGCTATAAATTTATATTGCTTACCTTATTCGTAAGCCGGTTGGATGACAGCTACTAGTCCGGTCAATTTAGACATTCGAAGTTACATAAAGTCCCAACAAGCTGAATTTCAGTGAAATTGTTCAAAACATAATTATAAACAATGTCTAGAAGTTCCCCGTCATTTCCGTGTATAGAAAAAATATTCAAGGTCAAAGGTCAAAATGAGTTTTACGCGATTTTCAGCAAAACGGTAAGTTTTATCATAAAAGTACTTCAAACAAAAATTGTAGATTATGAAATTATCTATAAAAAATGTATCAATACTTTTTTTCTTACAAGCCACCATTTCTGAGATGTAACGATTCAAAAAGTTATAAAAGTGGGGAACTTCCAGACATTGTTCATAATTATGTTTTGAACAATTTCACTGAAATTCAGCTTGCTAGGACTTTATGTAACTTCACTCTCATTTTTTGGTCTAAATTGACCGGACTATACCGTTATTAAGCCAACAATCCAAGTATTGAAGTAATTAGCAAATCGTAATATGTTGTATGTGTAGATTACACGATTCGGAGGTGTCAGCGGAGTGAGAGGACAAATATAAATACAGCATTTTTACAATTTCTTGCATCGAAAGAAACGAAACATTCGACGCCTCGAGAAAAAGGCGAGTGACAAGTTACAACCAAATTAAGGTACTTGAACAGCTTATTTGAAAGTGTCGGTCAGTAGGCAGGTGTTTAAGTTTTAAAGTAGAAATGAAATCAATAAGAAATCAATAACTCTCAATTCTCTGCACCCGCATTTTTACATATATTGCACAAGTACTTACCTAATGTTATATTTCACTTTTGTCCAAATATTATTTGAAGTCCCTTTGAAGAAGCTGGTCTTAGTCAGACATAAAAGAAATACGCTTAGTATACCTAGTACGCCAATATTTCATGTACTGTTGGATGTACTAAGTACTTGTTGGATGTGTCTGGGTAAACACCCATTTATATATATATATATTTACCCATTTATGTATGTATATTTATTTAAATATCCATTTAAAAAAAATGTATTCAATAAGTGTATTTCGTTATCTGAATTCCATAACACAAGTGCTTCAGCTTCTTAACATGGGATGAAGGCAAAAAATATTTATTTAAATTTAAGTTCTGCCATAATTGTATAAAAGTAATGACTTATTGAAATTAGCCATACAAGTGAGGCTTCATGGTCCCAACATTTCTGACCAGCTCGTGAACATGAGTATATGTATGTATGCAGTTTGACAGAGAGACCAGCAAGTGATTTGACAGCACGGACCTACAATTATTAGTCACCTATAGCTTTTACATCGATTCTTCGAATAAATCGGCCATATTTAGAATCGTGTATGGCGTGACAATTTAGTTTAATGGATAACTCGAAATATTGTGTGTTGCTCACATTTCAAGGATAACGTTATTGACACACTTACATACTTATGCACAATCGCAATTGCGGACTCAGGATCATAAATATCGTTCTTGAGTAACAATTTTGAGTACCCTTAAGCGTGTGTATGTGTGCGTACTTGTTGGTATATGTCCAACTGACAGGGACGATGCGCGAAAGCCAATAACAAATCAATGATGAAAGACTCGACGTACAGAATTCAATAAATTTAATTCTTCAAAAGTCTAGATAAATACTTACGTCTCATCAAAAACATAATGTAAAACCAACCAAGTTAAATCTATGTTTCTATACTAATAATATAAATGCGAAAGTAACTCTGTCTCTCTAGCTATCACGCCAAAACTACTCAACCGATTTGACATAAAGGTAGACAGATAGTTTAGAGAAAAGTACATACATACATACACTTCACGCCTGTCTCCCAGAGTGGTAGGCAGAGACTCCATTTGTCACGGTCCTGACATACCCCTTTAGCTTCATCTACATTCATACATCTTTTCATTCATGACCTCCGGTTTCGAGTACTTTTTGTTAAAAAAATACATATGAATTAAATAATGTATATTTACAAGACAATGTTTGCCGGGTCTGCTAGTGTTATGATATACCGTGGTTGTTAAGATCACCGCTAAAAGAAAGATCTATATGGGTGTCAAGTTCTATTGAACTATGTAAAAATGTTCTTTCCTGAAAATGTATTACAAGATAAAACACAATTTCTTCTCATAACTAACGATATACGTAATTATCGTTAGTTATGAGTATAGTCATCATCAGCCGACGCTTCCAAGTATGGGCTGATGATGATGATGATGATGAGTGTCGTTAGTTATATTGTATCCTAAGGTCTGACTTGGCTTCTTTTTATGGCTGTCTGCTGTAGCCTTAAGCCTTAGCCTAAGTAAAATGTTCTGTTCACAAAAGTAGAGTTTAATGTATTGATTGAAAAAAAATATATAAAAATGTATGAGTACATGAGCGTCTGTGGTCCAGTTGGTCGGATCCTTGACTTGTAACCGGGTGGTCGCGGATTCGAGTCCGGCTACTGGATGTGTACCAATGGAACTCTTTTTCAGTGCCTATGAACGCAAGGCAACGCTCGTACGGTGAAGGACAACATCGTGATGAAACCCGCACACCACAAGGTGTGTGAACCCTATAACGGCAATGGGCTCACCCCCTGTCACGTTAGATTAAATACGCTCGGTGAACAGTGGGCACTTGCTTATTAAGCAAGTGCCTCTGCCTACCCCGCTTTGGGATTAAAAGGCGTGAAGTGTATTTTATTTTTTATTTATGAGTTCATACTAAATTATCTGTCTTAGTCCAATGTTAACTGTCTAAATGTCACGGTTCATAAGGTACAGCATGGGGCCTACGTCTAACACACTCTAGTAGTTGCATTGCTCTGACATCGTAGCGGCAAACGATGTTCATTGCTGATTTCCTTATTTTCATTTCACTGATGTCCCTTAGTAAAACAGCGATGCACTTCGTTTTCCGGTACTATGCCAGAGCGATGCAACTACGATAGTGTAGTAGACTTGACCCGTAGTGCCACAGGATCAGACAAAACGGTCCAACAGTTTTTGGACTTTGGCTTCTTTCCCTTTGGGTACCGATAGAACCGTAATTAGTTCCGTAAATCGCCACGGATAGGTATTGTTTTGTCTCATTATGAAGTGAACTGGGTGAAACATTAGCCGTAATACAAACATTGTTTTTTTAAGGTCACCACCCACTCACTGAGGTATGTGAGGTAAAAACGTGACTAACACCTTTTAGCAAGTGAAAGAATCTGTGTCATTTTTGGATTAATATTATCGATGTAGTATATGCTATACTAGGCTTGTACAGTCAAGGACATAGACTCGTAGGTCAAAAGTCAAGGACCAACGACAGAGCAAATTTTTCTCTATACTGACTACCAGTATGGGCTAGTAGTCAGTACTTCTGTATCTAGGACGACAGTCGTCGATTCGATTTCTGCCGTCGACATACGGATTTAGCAAAAAACGCGATTTATTTATTCCAAGCTCCACTTAAGTTGTCAGTTGTATGTCAAATATGGAGTACCAGTTTCAGTAGACCTGTAATAACTTGGGTATAAGTTACAACGCGTTTATTGGTAAGGGGATTAATGTTTGAGCGATAAGCGGAAGCATTTGTTTTATGTGCATCTGGGTTTAGGTGTTGAAACATGACGAAAAATATAAAAGGTAAAACATTACTTTCGTGTTAATTAATTATGTAGATCATTTTTTAATGAAACTCGTAATTGTGTGTAAAGTCAGTAAAATAACAAAGGTAAGCTATGGTCTTTGATTAAATTCGCGCCGATATATGTAAAAAAATTGAGTTACAATTCACTATTTGTTTTAGCGGGATGTGATTGTAGGCCATTTGGGCACAATGGTATTTTTTCTTTTCAACCCTATATTGTTTGTATCGGTGGCTTTCGAAATGATGAAATGAGAAAATATTTGCTCCTGTTACAGAACCCAATGCATGTAGATAATTATTAATTTCGTCAGAGTCTTTAGTAAAACTCAAAACTGTTTATCTCAACTTGTCAAGAAATGTTTCGCGACGGCCACAAGTACATAACATTAAACTTGTGTGATATCGAAATTATTGAGTTATTGTCAATGTACCCAGCCAGTAGGTACTTGCCTTTGTAAAGGTTAACTTGTATGTATTCAATTGTCATTTGGGTATAAATCGTTATGGCATTCAGTTCCTTCTCGACGTTATTGCTTTCGAACTGCACATTGATTTCTTTATTCGTGATGTTAATTTTATTGATTCCGTCGCGACGGCGAAGGAAATGTTTTCCTTTGTAGTTTAAACTGAACGGTGAATGAGGTCTTTTATTAGGGGTTTTTTCCCGTTCTTTCATTATATATCTAGTGGCTACCTACCATATAGTGTCATATCCTGGAGTAGAAAATTGTGTATTGAGAGGAAAATATTTTTATTCATTTCCTCGCATTGTCGCCATAATAAAAGTTGTTCATATTGACGACCCCATAACGTTTCTAAGACGGTCACGGTCCTTTTGCGCTATAAAATAGTATTTTCTACACATACCATCATCATCATCATCAGCCCACATACCATATTTATTTATAACATTGAATAATGTTTTTTTTTAAATACCCCCCTGTATAGCAAAAGTCATAAAGGTCTTTGGCCCACTAGATTCATTATTACGTAAATCCTTACGGAATTAAGAAAATCCAATTATGGTCACATAAATTACTTAACAGATCTCTCTTAAACGCCAGTGACATTAAATGGAGTGGAAAAAGTCGGAAGAAAGTGTTATAATTGCTGGGAGCAGGGTGGGTTGGTCTCTTAGCCACACTGGGCACAGACCGCATCAGAACCAGAGCCCCAGTGTGAAAGGAATAAAGAAATTTTAACAAATTAACTGGTATCTCCAATTCAAGGCAATTATTATAAACGCTTGGACGATAAGTCTTACGAAAGGGAAATGGGTGCTGCTGTGGTAATAATTGTGAACAAAACCGCACGCCTCGTCTTCGGATTGAAGAGTAATCTTACATCACTTTAATTGTTGTTATTTAAGTAAATATTTTTATAAAATAATGTTAAGGAATGTGCAAGAAATTGTTAAGAGCTTTCGCAGCCCCTCAGGTGCTTCGAACGTAACGGGTGAAGAAATCTTTGAATGTGTGATCTTGGCAGAGCGTGGCAACTTTCTGAACACTTCAGTGTTTTTAAAAAATCTGTGTTTACCTATGTATATGTAGATAAACAGAGAAGGGCGTTGTAAAACCCCCGGAGAAATCGATCAAAACTTGACTAATTCATGTTTAATGTATGAAAAATCTCTCTTATCTACCTGTGTATTTTTGTTAAACATTATTTTATTTAAACACTTCCACACACTGACACCACAATCTCTAATGCCTCCACAGTCTATGTATGTATTCATAATTAATTTATCTATGTATGTTTATCTCTCTTATTAAACTCCTCACTCGGGGCGCCGGCAGAAAATCAGCGTTATTTGCAGCTACTGCAAGTGACACTTTGCTGAGCCGGTACCCCATTTCGACCATGAGGCACAGTACTCAAGTATAACAATGCAGGCTGGTTAAAAAAATTGCATTAAGTATTGTTTTTACTGCTAATGTGCCTGTATCTTTTATTTCTGTTTAAATTTTTAATTATGTGTCTTGCTTGT
>SJJU01072205.1:0-53237 GCA_012932125.1 Conopomorpha cramerella
TCCAGCTATTGTTCTGAGGACATGTGCGCTCTGGCACGACAGTCTGATTGGCAAGCTTCCGTCGTTTGGACTGCCTATTGGTTTCTGCGCGTGGTTGGCTGATTTCCTGAGGGAACGATCGCTCCGAGTAGTCACAGATGGTTGCTCGTCCGATCTAATGTCAATTAATGCCGGGGTACCTCAGGGTTCTGTTCTCTCTGCAACACTCCTCCTGCTGCATATAAACGATCTGCTGAAACCCGGTATCTATGGGTACGCAGACGACAGCACTGTTGTGAAGAGTTACACATCTGACGCGCGAGCCAGCGGACCGCAAATCCGGGTACTCAGAGAGGCATTGGTTGAGCGTTTGAACTCCCTTGGTGAAGTCGCATCTTGGGGCGAGGCCAATCTGGTCAGGTTCAATGCGCTTAAGACCCAGGCGTGTCTTTTCTCAGCAAAAAGGAGCCCCTTTTCATCTGGCTCCCACTTTCCAGGATGTACCCCTGCCTATAGCCAATCGGCTAGAGCTTTTAGGCATGACGCTAACCTCCAACCTCAACTTTGGCTCCTATATTGAGGCTACGGCCCAACGCGCAGCCAAGAAGCTGGGCATCCTCTCGAAGGTGCGACGGCATTTCACACCGGAACAGTTGCTCACACTGTATCAAGCACAAGTTCGATCGTGTATGGAATACTGCTCTCATCTTTGGGACGGATCAGCCAAATACCAGCTTGAGGCTCTGGAGGCAATAGAGAGGCGTGCTAGAAAGCTCATAGGTGACAACAGGCTGTTTGATTCTCGGCTACAAAGCCTAGAGCATCGCCGCAAAGTTGCGAGCCTATCTGTCTTCTATCCGGTGCATTTCGGAGAGTGTGCTACGGAGTTGCATAACCTAATACCCCCATCTCGTTTTTACAATAGGACAACCAGGAGAACGGCAAAACGTCATCCATACCAGGTGGATTTGCCATTTACGCGAACCAAACGGTTGCGTCCACTTTCATAGTGCGTACCGCCAGGATGTGGAACGACTTGCCGGAGTCTGTGTTTCCTGCGCAAGTATAGTTTGAAAGGTCTTCAACGTCATGGGGTGAAATAGGTACCTGCTGAACAAGTGTGCTCCATCGTAGACCACATCGCTGCTTAACATCAGGTAGGATGGTGGTCAAACGCTTGTTCATAGTGATTAAAAAAAAAGCTAGGCTCATCAACATTATAGAAGCTGACAAGATTTGTTTTCTATCGACAGTTTACGTAAGTAGGTACTGTTATCGAGATTGTGTTGTCTTCATCTTCACATAAGATTTCTCGACAGCGTCATTTCTCATTATTATTGCCAATGGTCAAAGGAGTCCATTGAATATGATGATCTAAATATATAAAAGGAAAAGCTGACTGAATGACTGACTGACTGACATATCAACGCACATCCCAAACGACAAAACGTAGGGACTTGAAATTTGGAAAGGACGTAGCTTAGATACCGTAGGGGTGCACTAAGGAAGGAATTCCCGAAATTCCCACGGGAACGGGAATTAACGGGATGAAACGTTTGTATGAAAAATTTAAACCGCTCAAGGTAGACGCTTGAAATTTGGGATGCAGGTAGCTTAGTACACTTAAAGCTTAGGTGCAACAGGCTATTGGGAAATTCCCATGGGAACGGGAGTTAGCGGGAAAAAAACTTTTGTATGGAAAATGTAAACCGCTGAAGTTAGACGCTTGAAATTTGGGATGCAGGTACCACTAAACTACGCGAATGAAATCGCGGGGCGTCCACTAGTGTATTATATTTACTGTTCATACAGTACTGAACGAATTGTCACGTTGCTGGCCATGCCGCATCCTCTCATTGAAACTTATAGCCCTGGCCCATTGCCCTATCCAATCGTATGTTTATAATAATTGTTGGAAATAGAACACAATATTTTATTGTCTGTGTGTGTGTGTGTGTTTGTAAGAAATTGTCGTTGCATCTGGCTGAATTATTTGTATAATAATAATATATAAATACTTTACAACAAAACACACATTGCCTTCATCCCATGTTAAGTAGCTAAAGCTTGTGTTATGGAATTCAGACAACGAAACATACTTACTTAAAAACATTTATTTTTTCTTTTAAATACCTACATACTTATGTGAATAAAAAACGCATCAAGTACTTAAAGCTCTTCACCTTAATACCTGTCAGTGCTAGGAATCGAACCCACAACCCTACGGAATAGAGGCAGGTAGGTAACGGACCCGTCACTAGTATTCTAAATAATGCTTAATTTAAATAACAATTCCAATTTGTAAAGGTTTGCTTTACAGGATATTTCAAGACGACCGGCATGGACTAGTGGTCAGGGTGTCTGCCTCCAGGACAGTGGTCGCAGGTTCGATTCCCGCCACGGACATAATGCTCTAGTAATGAGCTGAGGAATCCGTTGTGTACGTCTGGGTGATTTATTTATCTATGTATGTTGTTAAACGTGTTTATGTAAGTTTATTAGTCTCTGACACCCATAGCACAAAGTATCCTAATTTCGAGGTCAGATAATCGTCTGTAAAAATGTCCTAAGACACATTCATTTCTTTATTTAATACTACACTCGTTAAAAGTAAGTAGGTACCTACAGAACGGGGTATGTCAGGATCGTGACAAATGGAGATCTGCAGTCTCTGCCTACCCCTCTGGGAGACAGGCGTGAAGTGTATGTATGTATGTATGTACCTACAGAATAAACAGATTCCAACTCTCAATCAATACGATTGCCGATAAGTAAGTACTTAACCATCGTAAACAAATTATCCAATTGAGCCAATCATTGCGTAATCTATGATATGCCATTAACAGCTGATGATAATAACGTTGAGAGTGAAAAAAAAACACAGGAAAAGCATGATAAAAATGTGCAGAAAAACATAACTAAAGACTATGAATTGAATGTCCACTTACCAACATGCGATAGGCCGGTGAGATCTGATTCTGTGAACAAAGAACAATGATATATATGTGAGAATAATGAAATGAGTGCTGCAATTAACACAAAAATATAAATAATATTATTTACAACAACATAAACATAAACACAACACAAAGAAGCATTAAAAAAATGTCCTTATGTAGTACTGAACAGATAACCAGAAACCAACTCAATATTGTTCACCGGGTATACAGGGTGTCCCAAAAGTCGACGTCAAGCCGGAACCTGATGGTAAGGCAACTTAGTCAGTTAGCAGAAAAATATAAAAAACACAGTACATTTTTTTTTCAGTACAGTTGAATCTGAACAAATTGAGTATTTTTAACTTTATGTTTTTAAAAACGTCTCAATAAACAGTGGCGGTATTTCAGTGGCGGTCACATAACAAAAAAAAAATATTGGAAAATCTAAGGATTTGTGGCAACAGGAGTCAAAAGACTAATGCAGGTTGTAGATTTTTTTTTTAAATGCCCATAATATTTTAAACATGCAAGTTGGATTTTTTAAAATATATTTCTGATAACCGGTGTGAGTTGCCTTACCATCCGGTTCCGGCTTGACGTCGACTTTTGGGACATCCTGTATAGACGCGATTATAATCAAAGACAATCTCGAGCTTACCTTAGGGCTTAGAATAATTTAACACTAGTTTAAAAAATGGTGTAGTTTAATATGTAGTGTATTTAATCCTTCAGTATGTACATCTACAATACCTAATGTTTGGAAATTATCACATATGCTGATAAAAAGGCTAAGATGATATAAAAATGTATTCTCTGCTCAGAAATGTGTATAAAGTAAATAATTCAATAGACCTCTTCTTTTTTATTTTTAAGTTTTATTTTTCAAATTAGTAACTAACTTGATACATAAATTATTGTTATATTATTATAGAGGTCTCGTTAATCAGACAAAATGTAAAATTATTTGCAACTCGAAAAAGGTGAACTGGTATATTTTTTTTTTCTAGTCATTTGACTGACCGGGCAAACATTCTCGTGTGCATAATATACATTATTCACAACTTTTTTTTTAAATTAAAAAGTAGCCTAAGTCCTTATCAGGCTCTAAACTATTTGTATACCAAATTTCATTTAAATGGGTTCAGTAGTTTTGTTGTGACAGAGAGACAGACAGTCAGTTACTTTTCTGTATAGTACATGTAGTAGGTATAATACATACATACATACACTTCACGCCTTTAATCCCAAAGAGGGGTAGGCAGAGGCACTTGCTAAAGCAAGTACCCACGTTTCACCGAGCGTATTTAACCCAACGTGACAGGGGGTGAGCCCATCGCCGTTATAGGGTTCACACACCTTGTGGTGTGGCGGGTTTCATCACGATGTTGTCCTTCACCGTACGAGCGTTGCGTTGCGTACATAGGCTCTGAGAAAAAGAGTCCCATTGGTACACGTCCAGTAGCCGGACTCGAACCCGGGACATCCCGGTTACAAGTCAAGTGTCCGACCAACTGGACCACAGACGCTCTATAGGTATAATATGTAGGTATAATATAATAATATTATCTATTATATATATAACTAGCTGTCCCGGCAAACATTTGTTTTGCCATAATAAGTTGCCTTTGTACCCCGTGTATTGGAAGAAATACAACTCGTAGATGCATGAAAAATAGATAGTAGCCGATTCACAGACATAGTGAATACGCATATAAAATTTGGTAAACATCGGTAAAGTCGTTTCGGAGGAGTACGGTAACTAACATTGTGACATGGCAATTTTATATTTAGATAGATTATAGTGTATATTAGTATACCTAGACTATTAGCATCCTATAGTATTGTATAGACTTTGTTTTATACTATGTTAATGATTTTAGAATTAATTTCTAAGAGGTTCGATGTCTATCGAATGTATAACAACATAGGAATTGTATGTATTTAAGTAAGTATATTTCGTTGTCTGAATTCCAAAACACAAGTTCTTTAGCTACTTAACATGGGACAAAGGCAATGTGTGTGTTGTTGTGAAATCTGTTTTTTTATAACCTATAACGGCGATGGGCTCATCCCCTGTCACGTTGGGTTAAATACGCTTGGTTAACCGTGGGTATTTGTTTTAGCAAGTGCCTCTGCCTACCCGTCTTTGGGATTAAAAGGCGTGAAGTGTATTTTTTTATATATTTATTTATCGGAAATATTTGAAAATCGCTACTTTTGAGATGTCAATATATCCACGCCAATCACGGAAACTATTTTGCCCTCCGTTACATTATAATTTGTTATTGACTTGGTATCGATTATGTTATGATTATTATATATATTTATATTAAATCTTGTTTGTGAACGGAAGATATTATGTTATTGAAACAATAATAAGTTAAAAGGTCAGTTCTTACGTTCAAAGATCATCAGTTACTTTAGATTTAATGTGACAATAATATTTGTGACAGACAAAATGACACAGTTAATTTGCGACATGAAAAAGCGTGATCTTAAAAGTTTGAAAATAATGTCCAGCGAAACAGAATCGACTTCAACCAGAAAACTATGAAGTAACCATGAAACGTGAAGGGAAACTTCGAAAATTTGAATTTATTCATTTCTTCGAAAATGACTTTTTTTTTTTCGAAAAATCTTTCTTTAAAAGGTCTTTCATTTGAGTTTGCAAAATGGTGACCAAATTAAAACACCTTTAAAAATAGTAAAAGTTGATCTTATTGACCAGCCCAATAACGTTTCTAAGACCATTACTTGGGGTTTTTGAACACTCTGTATAATGAATTTGGCATTGATTTCTGTTTCGAAGTTACTGCGTATGAGCAATGGTCTTATAAATGTTGCCTCCATACTAGAAATTGCTCTATTAAGAGTTTAAAACAGGCATTCAGCTAACGAAGGTAGGCTGTGAATTTTGCGCGCTATAATATCCGTTTTAAACTTTTAGGGCCTTACCAATAATGGCGGAATTGCTATTTAGAAGATACACAAAGCTCAACTTAACTTGTCAGTTGTATGTCAAATACGGAATAACCAGCTCAAGTAGACCTGTAATAACAGTTGTGTAAGTAAAAAGGCGTTTATTGGTAAGGGGGTTAATATCAAAATTTAAGCAACCCTAAATAATGTTGAAGAGATTTATTGTTAAGCGCCTTGATGTATTTTAAAACACTAAATAAAGAGTCATCATTGTCAGCCCACTAACGTCCACTGCTGAACATAGGCCTCCCTAAAAGCGCACAAATTTCCCAATTATCGACTACGATCTCGTTTCAAACTTATTTACAAATAACAAAGAAATCCATTCGCAATCAATAGAAAATAAATAAACAGCCGATAGTATTAATATTGAACGTGAATCATGTTTCTACAAGTACATAATAATCAATGAATCCTTTAATTGCTTCTTTTTTACGAGCAAAATGATAAAACTCCGCGGGGGATATAGATATGAAGCCGTAACATGGTGTCAGATAGTACTGACCTATGACTTCGTATTATCACGTATGAACACTGAACCAATGATGAAGCAAATACACTCACACACTTCACGACTTTTAATCCCAAAGCGGGGTAGGCAGAGGCACTTGCTAAGCAAATGCCCACGGTTCATCGAGCGTATTTAACCCAACGTGAATCAAGTGAAACACAACATGACAATGTTTTCCCTTTAGAGTAGGTTAGATGAAGTGTTTTGTCCTTTTCACACCTTATCCATATTATAAACGTAAGAAAGAGATTTTTAGAGAACAAAAGAGACAATTTGAATTCATCCTTTTCTTAGATATATGTTTAAACTTCTACACAAAATTGTAAATGATTCATAAAAATACACTTCACGCCTTTAATCCCAAAGAGGGGTAGGCAGAGGCACTTGCTAAAGCAAATACCCACGGTTCACCAAGCGTATTTAACCAAACGTGACAGGGGGTGAGCCCATCGCCGTTAGAGGGTTCACACACCTTGCGGTGTGCGGGTTTCATCACGATGTTGTCCTTCACCGTACGAGCGTTGCGTTGCGTACATAGGCTCTTAAAAAAAGTCCCATTGGTACACGTCCAGTAGCCGGACTCGAACCCGGGACCTCCCGGTTACAAGTCAAGGGTCCGACCAACTGGACCACAGACGCTCTTAATGATTCATAATAGTAAATTATTTTCAATTTTACCAATAAGATTATTGGTGATTCCACATTTGACATAAAACTGACAAGATAAACCTGCCCCCCTAACAAAGCGCTGCAAGAAAGACATGACAAGACATATCAGGGACTGCGATTGGTTGAAACAAGGTAAGTCACACGTTGTGTGACATAGCAGCCAATCACAGCGCGTATTTGATCTATCTCGTGTCTTTCTTGACGCCCTTGCTAGGCCTGCAGGTATATCTGTGTAACGGTTATTCCGACATTATTAATAAGGCCCAAGATCTTTAGCAGAATCAAGATGCAGCTGTACATTTTCTTAGATAGCCCGTTATCTGAATAACAGAGAAATTTTGCGATAAGTTGCATCATTCAGGAACTATCTGCAATGCCGAACTAATGATCAAACGGTATATAATTATGCATAATTATTCATTCACTTCTTACCTATTTCATTACAATGATGCAGTTCATGAAGGACTTGAAGTTTGAACTTGAACTTTGAAATTCATGAAGGATTGCGACTGTGTTATTGTAATAAACGCAAACCCCGGCATTGCTCGTTGACGTTTGAACAAAATCAAATCATTTATTTCTTCATCGTTATAAGTGCTATTATATACAGATATACAGTAGTATAACACAAAGCTTGATGAAAGTCATTTATTATTTTAAAAACAAAAGTAAACGTCCCCGGTTCGATTTAATTTCTTTTACTGGCCAATCTGTGACGTTTTGCAAAATAACCAATATGGCGACTATGATTGCTCTTTCAACACCATTAGGAATAATAATAATAGTTTATTCAAGCCATTACATAAGTGCTATGGTAAGTAGTCACAAGTTTGTTTGAGGACTAAGCTTTTGGTCTTGAGTGATAAACTAGCCAACAAACTAGGGTACTCCTGTGTCTTGAAAGATTTCGAGTCGAGAACATTTAATACAAATGTGTTAGATGTTCTCTGATGAGGTTTTGATCATCTACCGTATCCCTTGTCGAAATTAAAAATATTAATGTCACTCGAGGTGTGTTCATTTCTCCGTCAAGATGGCGGTTTGATCATGGTACCCGAGAATAAATGGTACACCCGCCAAATTGACTCTCACGTTTCTCTAGGTGCAGTTTTCAGTATAGTTCAACTGTCAAAATCAATATCTTGAGAGCGTACCAACAATGGGGAATTTTCTTGGACGTTTTTCTGAAAGTTATTGGGTGGAGAACTGTCATTATTGTCAAATATTTCTTGGAAAGGTACTTTAAGTTAGTTTACTTTCCAAGCAAATATTGACAGTAATAACAGTTTTCCACCCGAAAATCTTTCGGAAAAACGAAAATTACCCATTGAGAGTAAATTATTGTATTATTCGTTGGAATCATCATCAGCCACATAACGTCCACTGCTGGACGAGGGCCTCCCCCAATGAGATCCGTCATTTGGGGTGAAAAGCCAGTAATCGCCACGCTTGGCAGGCGGGTTGGCGATCGCAGTGGTGTTGTGGTTTAACTCACAGAGAGCGCTGCGGCCCGTTCTCTGGAGAGCTCCCTCGGTCGCCTCTTACGACCCCCATGACGGGAAAAGTTGGGCTGGGGTGGTGACACATGTATTCTATTCGCCATCACCACACTATAGATAATCCACAGTATAAAAGAAAGTCGGCTCCCGCTGTCTGTTCCTATGTATGCTTAGATATTTAAAACTACGCAACGGTTTTCTTTAGTAGATAGATATATTCTTGGTGAAGGATTATATGTATAATATAATAACAGAGAAATGTCTATTAATAATGCACATTGGCAAAACAACATTTGCCGGGTCAGCTAGTGCGTATATAAAGTTATACACAGGGTATGTACTAAACAAGGAACAGTGTCAAATACATTTTTCGGGTGCAGTTTATTTGCTACTTCTGATTTAAATTATCAAAGATGAGAGGCAAAAAAAATGTCCCGAAAAATATATACCTACTGGACTGAAAAATTGGTACGTTTGAATATGCATGTATTTTAAATGTCAACAATCTACTATAATTATGATATTGTTACGTGTTTAGTGAATGGCGGTAGACTGTGTAGCGCCGTATATATTTTGTAGTCGTAACTATAACTTACTAATTCCTCTTTGAGGGCTCATCAAAGTCCACCATGAACACATTCATGAAAATATTAGAACAATATGTGCAGGCTCTGGATTTAGAGTGAATATAAAATTGAGTTCGTAGGCAAGTTGGTGACGCAAAATAAGATGTACTGTGTGATGTAAATTTAATGATTATTGTTATTCTGAAGTTACCTGATCGCGTCGTGATACCCAATACATTAAACATACTCACATACAAGTTATCCTGTGAAAATTGAAATGGAGTTCCAGCATTATTGTCAACGGTGTCTCGATGGACATTCAGCTCCTCACTCCTGAACACGCACGATGTGGATACACCCCTCAGAAGGTCACTCACCTGATGAAGAAAGTAAAGTTGTGACGATCAAACCAGGCCCCAGTATCAAAAAACTGACAAAACTGTAATTTACAATGACAATTTAACGTAAACTGCATCGTTAAAACAGCCTGAGAAAAAAGTATGTCTAACGCCTTAATGTACGTTGAATTATCATTTGTACATTATAATAATAATTGTACATTTCGTGGAAACTCAGAAGTTTTTTCATTCTCAACAACTTTATTTTGGCAACTTACTTTAGGAAAAACGCATCGCGCACTCTTGAACAGAACCATGTTGTCTCCTTGGAGACTCGAGTGAACCTTTACCTTCTCTTAGAACAAAATATTTATTAAATATTAAATCTATGATTGGCACAAACTCCGGCGTGAAAATCTCGGATTTTACTAAATTGTACTGAATGATAACTTATTAACCAAAACATGTCAAGTAGACGTCCCTGACGTGCCTTTTGTTTTCTTCAATGGTCAACATTATGTTTTTATAGGTCATCATTGCAGAACTTTCAAATTGTCGTGGCTTTTTTTAAATGCTTGTTTTGGTCAATACTCGTATTTTTATAGATAAACAGTTGAACCCAATGAAAACCTTACTTACCGAGATGTTAAGAGATGCCAGATTTTATATAAAGCCTATAAAAGTTTAATTAACTATTAAGGGTTAAACTTACCGTACATTTGAATGCGCCAGAAAATAGTATTAAGAATCTAATCATTCACATGGTAGGTAACCCTTCAACTACTATTGCTTTGAAACAGCACTTTGATCCCCGAAATTCGTCATTACTGGCAGACAGCCGTCTATCTATTTGCAGCAGCAGACTCAAAGTTTCGGCGCCCGAGGAAATTGCCGGTAGGTAGGTACAGTTGCCGTCAAATTGTTGGCTCCAGGCGTCGGATATTGGAAAAAGATGTTAAAAGACGCTACCACCCGCCACACTGCTGGTTCGAGAGCCACTAATATCCAGCTATGTAATATCGCCGTTCATTGCCGTAAAATTTGACGAGCGATTCTGTTACCCGGCACTCGGCAAGCAAATACATAGCAATGAAAAGTTCAATGTACAAAAAGAATAAGGTCAAGGAATTTGAGAAAACGGTTTTTCTTGAACGAGAGGTTATTTGCTCAGTTTGGCTACCTATCTGCTATCCTCTTTCAACAAATTAAAAGCTTCTTGTTCAAGTTCTACTAGTTTCAATACGTACAAGTAAAACTTTGTAAATTATTTTGCGTGGGATTTTAGGTTTTTTTAAGGAAACTTTAACTGGTAGAAATTTGATATTGAGTTATATTTAGGAACTAGAGAAATCTAGCAAATTAAAGTTTCAAAAATCCATCTAAGCTGAAGTAAAATATAAAAGTTCATTGGTAGATCCTAGTCAATTCCTCACCACCAAGAAATTGACAGTGGAATCAGATCAACCTTCTTTTCATTACTAATTTCCCGTGGTGTTAGACGTTCAAAATAATGCATACTCAATCAGGTTATATTTTTTCACCCCACCAACTTTCCTCAAAACCTCTTCAGTAGCTTTTCCATGAAGACTAACAATACCCAATGACATCTCACTACACCTAGTTGCAAATTTCGGACTTATGTGAAATTAATACCATTATGAAATAATAACTTAATTTATTTAACTTAATTTTAAATTCACTGATCATCAAAATTCTGTGCAAAAATATATTATGTTAAAAAGTAATAGTGGAATCACGTCAGAATCATCTTCCGATATTGACCCGTCGTATAGTTTCGTCGATATGGCAGTAGTCGAGGCTATTCGCCTGCGAACGATCTTTATCGAATGTTTGTAAGTAACATTGTTATGGCTCGGACGTTGGGATTTTACGGTTTCATATGCTGAAACGAGGCCGATCGTAAAGGATCTTTGTGACCGTATTTTAGTCTGTATTATTCGATATACAACAGCAATTATTGGGACGTAACTACTCACAACCAATGTGTGTGTGTGTCAATAACAGTATTAAGATACACTAAAGGGGTGTCAGTTGGATAAGGACATGTTGTTTCTTTTTGTCCAAGTGCTAATTTGTTACAGTATAGTGTTATAGAATGCCTTCAATTTATACCTTTTGTCTTCAACGTGGTAAACCTTTTACGACGTTGAACTTACTTAGTTTAAAAACATTGTTAAGCTAGTTTAGTATGACATGAATAGGTTGCTCTGTTATTTAATATACAGTAGGCATTAAAATAATTTACGTGCATATGCTCAACAAGGTCAATGATATATTTTTTTGTGTATTCCAGCTAACATGTACAATTATGGCTGCAGATGTTTTGACTTTGGATTATTTGTAACTCTAACTGCATTTTGAACAATATGATATTCCTCGCCAGAATAATTAACGTACCTTCCCGAAACGAGAGTGTGCAGTTCCAAAGACGTTGCACTTGACAAACAAATTGGATTGAATTGAATTAAAAATATCTATTGGATTGAATATGCATATTGTTACCTCCAAAAAGAATCAGAAGAATCATCATCATTGTCCTTTATTCTTACGTTAAAATAGTTCAAAGGGAAACAGATTACACGGATCTGAGGTAGCTTGCCTTTTACCTGATGCCTTCTCTCATATTTGTAGGGTACTCAGCGAGCCATGTCAAAGGCCTTAAGCGGATTAAAGCCTTTGATATTTTGGGTAGTATTTTGCTAAGGGGATTTTGTAACTTAATCTCGAGTCGGTTGCCGTTTGCAATAGGCTTCGATTGAAATGTTTATTTCAGTATTCACCTGTGTTACTTAATCCCAAAAACAAAGCGAATGTAGGTTTATCGTAATAGTATGACAGTAGTATTTTTTCTTGAAAGTTTGAGGTCTCTAATAATATCATTAACAGGATAGATTTTGTTTGTTGGAATTAGAACACTATATCTGGATGGCATTGGTTAATTTACAAATATATAGATGTAACTGAATACCCAACTGAAACTACTAACTAAATCGCGCAAAAAACATGAATGATTTGCTTCGATTTTTAGATTTGTCTCAAATATCTCACTAAATAGTAAAATAAAGTGGTACTAAATAGAGTGCTGCAGGTCACCAGAGAAACAATGAAAAATACACATTTTGTTGCAAAACCCGCTAAGGTACCTCTACATTCTCCGTAAGTGATTCACAGGCGAGAAAATTATTAAAAAAAATGTCTGAAATAAAAAAGTAGGAGGTATATTTTTTCCTTCTTTAGCCGCAGCCGCCCACCATCCGCCACCGCCGCCGCCAGCGGTCGTTATCTGAAGTGGAATTTCCACAAACCATCGGGCAACGTAAACTCATTAATAAACAAAAATAACTAGCACAACTAAGAACAAAAAAATTACGGAGAAATATTTCAATAAAAATATTTTAATAACATTTTTACGCTGATCCAGATATTGAGTCCTAGGTTTTTTTTTTCAAAATGAATTTATGATTTAATACTTCACCGTGTTTTTATGTGTCATCGACCATTTTATAAAACCAGCTAATAATACGCGATGTAAATTTTTTTTTGTACCGTGGTACACGCTCGAGGGCCGAGGCCCTGAAGACGATATTTGCCCTTGGTTGTATCAATTTAATTCACATAAGCCGTGTAGTAGTAGACGGCCAATAGAATACTTGTGTTTCCACCCCACCTCAACTTTTCCAGTTGCAGAGGCGACCGAGGTGACCGACGACGGGCAGAAACGCTCTCTGTGAGCGTGGCGATTATTGGTATCCCCCCCCCCAAATAATCATGGAATCAAATAATGATTACAAAAATCCGTTTCATTTTTAACTTTATGTTTAACCAATCGTAAGTGCAAGCAACAAAGTGTAAGTAAACTCTACCTAACCTTCGCGGAACAACGTGTGACATCATGTATGTATGGTGCAAACTGCATACTGCTACAATGCTATTTCATTGTGTGTTCAATTTGAAAGAAGAATAAATCGGACGCAAAAAATTCAGTTTTGACAATGGGGAATTTTTAAACCCAACAAATTTCGTCGCTAGTAGTAGTGAGGGTGGACCATCACATTACAATCCTGCGTGGAACATTATACGGGAATAACAAATTGATCAAATAGGAGTCTTCTCCTTTACTTCTCACTCTCACTCCATTATTTTTCATCACCAGCACATTATTACACTCAATCCACCACATTAACACAATAATTGCAGCGAAAAATTAATTTTGAAAATGAAAAATAAAGAACGCCATTTGCATCTCATCGCTTCCCGTCACAAAGTCCTCAAAGTTGGTCTTGCCAAAGGACATTAGAGTTTGACGATGAGAGACCAGACAAATCGAGGGGACCTTTAAATATTTTATAGGCGACTTATCATCAGCCACATGACGTCCACTAGTGGACGAGGGCCTTCCCAATGATTTCCATGTTCATTTAGGAAGAAATTACTATAATCGCCACATTTAGCAGGCGGGTTGGTGATCGCAGTGGTATGGGGAATTTTCTTTGACACTTTTCTGACAGTTTTTCTGGCGGAGAACTGTCATTACTGCCATATTTTAATTTTAACTTTGATGGGGAATTTTCTTTCATGTTTTTCTGACAGATTTTCGGGTGGAGAATACTGTTATTGCTGTCATACTTTCCAAACAAAGTTTGACAGTAATGGCAGTTCTCCTTTCGAAAATCTGTCAGAAAAACGTCAAAGAAAATTCCCTATTGGGGCTGAGGACTGATTGATATTTTTTTTAATTATTCGATAGTTCAAAGTAGGTGCAAAGATTTTCATGCCACCTAAAGCCTAAAATCACTACTGACATTGTCACCATCGGCCGCACTGCATGTACCGTGCCGAGAACGGAATAGCATACAAATATTCCAATTAAGTTAATTCGGTCACACTATGCTGTAGATGTTGTACATGATGGAGGAATGCAGTCGTTGCAGTATTTCTACTGAATTTGTTGTTTTTGTAATAGCGCCAATTATCGCCCAGTTTTCGGAGCAATGTTTCTCGTCGTTGGTCGGGCATTGGGTCTTTTTTCAGAGCATATGTACGTTATGATATTATTGTGAATAAAAATATCGTGTACAATTATTACGACAATGTTTTTAGTAATCCATTTTTTTTTCTGTAAGTCTGTAGGTGCTTATTAAATCCAAACATGACGATTTGAATATCATTATTTTTCTTCATCGGATTTATGAATATAAAATGTTCACAAACATAACTAATCGCCAAAGACATTAGAATTAAACTTAGCACGAACAACAAACATGAAATAACATAAATACATATAATTTATGTTTCATTATTCCTCGTCAAAATTATTAATGTTTCAAAAGCAAACAGCATCCAGCTGGGCAGATAAGCGCTCCAGTAGTGTCGCCAATGTTAAATTTTTGCTGGCACAAACACGAGTACCCGGCCCCTGTAGCGATAACGTCCGTCGACCTGGCACTACACAGCCAATAGCATTACCCAATTTACAGATACTGAATACCCGGGAAATAATGTTACGCGGGACCACGGGCCCGAAGTGACTTTCACGAACTGATAATATCAGTAGTAAATTCGTATTATATTTACAAAATTATTGCGTTATATATAAATGACTAAATATTTTACAACAACACACACATTGCCTTCGTCCCATGTTAAGTAGATAAAGCAGTTGTGTTTTGAAATTAGTACAAGGAAATAAACTTAATTACTTTTTTTTTCTTTTCAATACATACTTACAAAAATAAAAAACCCAGACACATCCAACAAGTACTTAAAAGTTCATCACCTAAGTATTGTACTAGTCTGTAACTGTCAGCGGTGGAAATGAAAATTCGATCCGTAGGGAATGGAGGCAGACATGCTGACCACTACACCAACGGGCCCGTCGATATATAGTTATTTAGTGCTGTTTCTTTCGATTGGTAAACGTTAGAATGAGGGTTCTAGTTTCGACAACAGGAAGACGACGCAAAAGTTTTTATACTTACGTAAGTATTATAAAATATTAAAGCTTTTATTATATCCCGAAGTAACAAGAGATCTAAAAGACCATGTTCGCAGCAAATATCCTAGCTAGCGCGGTATTAACCGCTGTTTATATATATATATATATAAGTCCCCGTTTGAATTTCCGGATAAAGTACAGCCTATGTCCTATTCCAGGTATGTCTATCTTCCCACCAAATTAAAAACTAGCATCTATAAACTCTACTGTTGGACCTGGGAAGTTCAGGGGTGAACCAAATTACTACCCAATACTAAGTCATAGAAACTATTTTTTTTAAGGAAATACGCACTGACCAGTAATATCCATATTAAAAGTTTAAAAACGGATATTAGTCAGCTCCCGATCACGACACATGTAACTGTGTCGAACCGTCGGGCAAACAACGAAGGTAAGCTAAATTCTTATCTTTAGTTAATTTTCGCGCTATAATACCCGTTTTAAAATGTTTATAATATAATAACAAATATTTTAAACAACATTAGAACTCCAGTTTCCAATTTACTTTCTAATGTTAAATTCAGTTTTAAAGGGAACCTTCCAGAAAACGAGATTTGTTGTAGTAGATCTTTCTGCGACAACACCACGATCCGAAAATGTATTTCTTTGCAAAACGCTTTATTGTTGTACACATTTCTTGTATTTTCAATATTCCTGTGTTATTTTCTACAATGATCATTGTGTCTTCGTGGAAAATAAATCTCTTATGTTAAGACGTAACATTGATTTTCTAAAAATAAATTATAATAACACCCCAATTCCGTTTTCAAATTTCAGTAAAAGTTTGAGTAAGTTCAATCTACCTAAGCCTCGGGGAGACAAGACGTGATGTTATGTATATGTAGGAGTATTATACAAATCGCCCTTTAAACCACCGATTACAGTCGGCTAAGAAAGTGATCTATCAGTTTTGATAACACTTCCTTTGACAGTAAAATATCAATAAGGTAAGAATTGATATACTGTGACAAGTATCACTGTATTAACTTGTTTATTTTAAATTATTTTATTGTTAATTATTATGTGTGTGTTGTATTTCTTTTATTGGAAATAAATTTATGTCTATGTCTATGTCTACAAGTACATAAAATATTTTATGTCGATGTCTCACATTTATACACCTGAATTTCAACTTTATGTTGGTATACCTAATTCTTGGCCGACTGTGTTTATCTTATTTTTCAAAGAAGGATAAATCGGACGTAAATGGGAAACGTAATGTTCTTTCTATATGCCCTTTGAGACATTTTCAGAGAATGTATAAACAGACCTGCGGCTTACATCTGTGTATAATATCCCTTAAGTTCCTTTTAATTACACCTTAATGGCAATAAAGTAAGCAGTAAGCACACAGTCATGTACTTACTGTAACTTTTCAAAAGTATTGCTATTGACCTTTTCTTATTACTGTGGGGAAATTCGTTATAGATAACCCACCGCTAGCGGGGACAGCGGCGGGGTTATGTGGGACTCGCACCCACTAAAACCCCACGGTGACAGCTTTCGCGTTATTGCCGGGGCCTGAGACACTATGTCCAAGGATGGCCCCTACTGCGCTAGCCCCTCGCGGACCGTCACCAGAAAGGTGGCGTTCGACGAACCAGGGATGCCACAGAACCGTCGTCGCCGCTTAGGGCCATGTCATGGGTACCACAGCCCATACGCCCTTTCAGTCGCCTCTTACAACAGGCAAGAGAAAACCTCAGTCCTATTCTTATGCCTGGAACTGCTGGCCTGAATAAAATAAGTGAAATACACTTCACGCCTTTTATTACCAAGGGCGCAATGAGCGTAATTGTCCACTGTTTTGAAGGCGGCCGCAAGTGGTACATAGCAGCCCACAAACCACACTTCATAGAACTAATATCTAGTACAATACTAAATTAATTTATTATTGATGAACAATATAGCGACGAAAGAATATTAGGACTTAAATGGTACAAAAGAACAATCAAAATAAACTATTTAGGCGTTTGTTTTACATTTGTTTACAGACATCTTACTTACACAGTATTGCTTCGGTATTATCTTGATCAAGTCTAAAAGTAAGAGAAAATTATTATCATGAAAATTAGAAGCACATCTGCTCGTAAAAGTTTTGAAGCAAATTAACCTTTCAGTTCTCTCTGAAAGCATTAGAGGTTGAATAAGAGACGTATTCTAAGAGCATTTTAGACTTCGGGCGCTGTAATTGGCTAAGGTTTTTGGGAAGCCAAATAGCTATAAAAAGTAATTTATGCGTCAAGTTTTTCCACTGGATAGCCAAAACAATAGTTTATAAATACTGGATAATAACGAGCTGCCTCCTAAGAAAAGCGCTTCAAGAAAGAAATGGCACGACATACCAGGCACTGTGATTGGTTGAAATAAGCTAAGTCACACGATGTGTAACATTAGCAACCAATCACAGCGCGTCATTTGTTCTACATCATGTTCTTTCTTAACGCGTGAGCTAGAGCTGCTATTTGTCGAGATGGTTTTGGTCAAGCGGTGGCCAAGTCTACTACACTCTCGTAGTTGTATCGGTCAGGCATCGTAGCGAAAACCGTGTCACAAGGCCCCTGAGTGGGATTGAGCAAAAATTTTGATTTTTTTTAACACAGTGAACAAGCGTTTTACCATCATCCTGTCTGATATTAAGCAGCGATGTGGTCTGCGATGGAGCACACTTTTTCATTACGTACCTACCTATTTACTCGTGACTTAAAGACCTCCAGACTGCACTGCGTAGGAAACACAAACTCCGGCATGTCATTCCACTTCCTGGCAGTTCGTATAATGAAAGTAGACGCATACCGTTTGGTTCGCGTAAATGGTATATCTACCTGGTATGGCTAACGTTTTGCCGTTCTTCTGGCTGCCCCATTGTAAAAGCGCGATGGGGATATTAGGCTATGCAACTCCGTAGCACACTCTCCGAAATGCACCCGATAGAATACAGCTAGGCTCGCAACCTTGCGGCGATTTTATCCATGTTTAGTGCGAATGTATGTAACTACAATTATTTCCACCAATAAAACGTCTAAATCAAAAATATGTTTCGTACATACCGGTCCAGCCAAGTAAAGTATGTAGGTACGTGCGTACATAACAACAATAATAGTGTTATACATACACTTCACGACTCCGAGAGGGGTTAGGAGAGACTACAAATCTCCACTTATGACGGTCGTGACCCCGGTGGCCCCTGACGCCGATACCCCTTTGGCTTCATCCACATACATTTTTTCATACATGATCTGGCTATGAGTACTTTTCATGACACCTTTCATCAGGACGTAGCATCGACAAACCATCGGGAGGGATTACTTCCATCTAAATCTTTTTCGTGTCGACGTGGCAGCGAATAAAATTCATGTGTCACCACAACCCCAACTTTTCCGTCGTAAGAATCGCGGCGAGGCAACCGAAGGAACTCTCTGTGTGTTAAACCACAACACTACTGCGATCGCTAACCCACTTTCCTAATGTGGGGATAATTGGCATTTCTCCCAAATGATCATGGAAATCATCGAGGAAGGCCCTCGTCCAGAAGTGGACGTCATGTGGCTGATGATGAACCGACTTACATTTATTCTCTCTGTATGTCCAAACGTGCATTTCCTTTTCACTAAATCTTCTTTCAAATCGTAACACTATTTTACTCCTTATTAAATTGTATATCAGTGATGTTTTTAGCTATAAAATTTGTATGTATACATCTGAGTCTAGTCCATTCTGCTTTTCTCAATACAACAACAGCTCAATAGAATTAAATCCTTGGCCTTCTGATTAGATGGAGTTGTCAAAGATGAGTAAAGATTCAAAGAAATGATAATATAATTTGTGTTGAAAACAAAAACAAAGTTGGTTTTTTTTGCAGTAAGCCTAGGCCGAATGCAATTGACTTTAATCTAAATGGCGTATCATTTGAGAGATCTTAATTGGATTTCGGTAAAACAAATTTAAATCAGTCAAGTATTATTTTAATTCTTCACTAAATTCAACGATATTTCTTTAGCGATAGCTGTGCCCCGCAGTGTTAACCGCAGTTAATCCACTTCCCGTAGGAATTTCAAGACAAAATGTCTATCACCTCTCCTGGTTTTTAACTATCACTAATTTTCAAAAAAATCCATTCACTAGTTTTCGCGTGAAAGCTTAACAAAATACTTAATTACATTTAGTTTTATAAATTAATATGTTAATTTATTTGTTTTATTACTACACAGTGTTTGATGTCTGTTAATAATTTTGCATGTATAGATAATATCTTCGTCGTCTTAGTGGCTTTTATTATGCCTAAATAAGTATTATTTATTAATAATATTTGTACGCCTGCAAAGGCTAGTAAATTTTTCCTATTGATCGTCTTCACCACCTGTGAACCACAAATATAATTTCTTTTCCTGCTTATTCTGGTTGCTCAAGGACCGCTTTTATTGACTTGGTTTTTATTTATCTGGTGTGGCTGTTCCCAGCACAACGTCCTTCCGACTCCCGAACCTCTTCGGCAAACCGTAGAGATTGTCCAGGCCACGTTAAGAATTGAGGTGACCGATTGCAAAATATGGCACTATTCGATTTTTTGTTTTAATCTGACAAGCAAAAGTGTATTTTATTCAAATCGATTTTTATTTCTTCCAACCCATGTGCTCAATCAAAGACGTACGCCTTAGCACAGTGCTCCAAGAAAGAAGTGTCAAGACATATAACGCACTGTGGTTTGTTGAAACAAGCTGAGACGCACTAACCGTGACATAACAGCCAATCACAGTGCGTTTTTGTTCTGTGTCATGTCTTTCTTCACGTACTAGGCCAGCAGCTGGCCTAACGCCGAGGCATATTTAAATCGCTCACTTAATACTGAGTGTTCATTAAAAATCAACTCGTATATTTCCTACCTACACGACAATACCGTTTTCAACAAGCAAAAGCACTCATTTAGAAAACGGGGACAAAATAAAAACAAGGCAGGAGCAATCACGCCGTTAATGCCTCTACAAAAAAAAGTAACCTTTAAATACAATGCAGTAAGACAACGTAATTACATTTGACGAGGGTCTGGAAAAGAATGGGGAGACCTCCCGCCACCGCCGCAGGTACACCGGAAAACCTTTTATCCGATATATTAATGTAAGCGATGGCCTAATACCCACCATGTCGATGCATGGAAAATAATCGGCCCTTTTGTACGCCGTGATGGGTCTGGCCATATAGATTTTGCTGGAAATAGAAAAAAAAAGTAAGTATCAACAACCTCTCTGTACTAATGGACCCTTTGGGCACGAGGTTTGAAAAAGAAAATTCTTTCGAGAGATTCTTTGTATACGTCGAATATTGCGCCGATTTTTAAGTTTCGCTGTAACAATTATCTGACAGGGTACTAGGAGTGATCCTGCCTGCTCTTGCAATGCTTATACAGCAGAAACTAAAACTAAATAAAACTAAAACATGTGGATACTTGTCAACTAAGAATCTTTCATTCCAATAAGCCTCTGAGGGTTCAGAGGCTTATTGGTATGAAAGTTGATTCTTACAAGTGGCATATTCGTTGTAGAACTTATTTCTAAAAAAAATCAACGAAAAAACATGCGTTCGGTAGCATCCTGCCTCTGAGTGAGTTTCTACATCAGTGCGTAAGCGCCGATAGATAGAGGTGAGGCCACGTATGTTTGACCGTAGCGCAAGGACGGTCTTTTCCATCCAATCTGTTTAGTACGTTAGTTCTAATTATATATAAGTACCCCTATTGTTATAGTAATAGCGTCTGTGGTCCAGTTGGACGGATCCTTGACTTGTAACCGGGAGGTCCCGGGTTCGTGTCCGACTACTGGACGTGTACCAATGGGACTCTTTTTCAGAGCCTATGTACGCAACGCAACGCTCGTACGGTGAAGGACAACATGTGATGAAACCCGCACACCACAAGGTGTGTGAACCCTATAACGGCGATGGGCTCCCCCCCTGTCACGTTGTGTTAAATACGCTTGGTGAACCGTGGGTATTTGCTTTAGCAAGTGCCTCTGCCTACCCCTCTTTGGGATTAAAGGCGTGAAGTGTATTATTGTTATTGTTATTACCCCTATTGTTAGATTTTCCCATTTTTTTCTTTAATGTAGGTATTATGCTTAAAGGTACGGAAGAGTTGATAGCAATTCAAAAGCAAATTGGGTAGATATGTAGGTGTAATATAAGGATATTTAAGATAAGGATATTCTTTGTCCTTTCATAACAAACAAACCTAAATGGACAAGCTTAACAGTATAAGCTGAAAACCGTACATGGCGAATTGTTTCTTATAATAATAAAGATAGCTATCTTAACCGCCAAAGTAAATCGTCCAAAAGTTTAAATGGAAAAGTTTTAGTTCGGAACACGACCGCCGGAGTGCACTGTTAAATTGTTAAAGTTTATTTTTACCCCTGTAGACTATTCCCTCTGTCTATTCGCTAGTGCTAAAGCAAACTGAACACTAGTGCCTGTTAGATGTGCGTCAGAACTGAACCCTTTATTAAAGTGAAAAAGTCAAAGTCGGGAACGATTGAGCGTATGCATGCTTTGAACGAACAAACCATATTAACCTAACGTAATCTTATTTTAACGTCCTATGAATAGTTTGTCTTTAGTTATTGTCTAAACTATGGTGAAAACTCATTCTGAGGTTTACCAAATGAACTAAAGGATACTCGATTTAGAAGAGTTAGTAGTTAAACAATTTCATTGACACAGAAGAATAACATCTGATCAGTTTCGATTCGGGTAAGATTTTTATAAGTAATAGACTAATCAATACAAATTAAAGTTTTTGGGTATCAAAATCCCATTAGAATAATACAAATGCTCGAGATGTGTATACTAAGACATAATTAATACCAGCTTGCCAAATACCAGCTTGAGGCTCTGGAGGCAATAGAGAGGCGTGATAGAAGGCTCATAGGTGACAACAGGCTGTTTGATTCTCGGCTACAAAGCCTAGAGCATTGCCGCAAAGTTGCGAGCCTATCTGTCTTCTATCGGGTGCATTTCGGAGAGTGTGCTACGGAGTTGCATAACCTAATACCCCATCGCGTTTTTACAATAGGACAACCAGGAGAACGGCAAAACGTCATCCATACCAGGTGGATTTGCCATTAACGCGAACCAAACGGTTTGCGTCCACTTTCATAGTGCGTACCGCCAGGATGTGGAACGACTTGCCGGAGTCTGTGTTTCCTGCGCAGTATAGTTTGAAGGTCTTCAAGCCGCGGGTGAATAGGTACCTACTGAACAAGTGTGCTCCATCGTAGACAACATCGCTGCTTAACATCAGGCAGGATGGTGGTCAAACGCTTGTTCATAGTGATTAAAAAAAAAATTGGACTTTAACCACAAAAAACCCGAAGCTAAATGTAACTCGGCACCAAACGTTGCGCTCTAAAGAGGTATAAGCAATTTCAAAACTAACACGACCTTACCACGTGATATCTGTCACGAACCGACAACAATTTGAATCCAATGCCTCTAATCCCTGGCACAAAATTATACATAGTTTGAAATCAAATCAGAAATTCTGCCCGATGCTGAGATTGGGCGACACGAAACCTGACGCCCGCCACGTCCCGCCGTCACCACCCGAACCCACTACATTTAAGGGTAAAAGAAAGGCTTAACGTGGACCCCTATAATCCTCGACCACAACTTAGATCCGTTCAGAATGGTGTGTAGCTACAGAGATTGACGTTTACTATGTTATCTTTGTGAACAGGCCGGCCTTTGAACAAGCGCCGTGGCGGAATAACATCAACTAGACTTCATAACTTCGATACTCTGTTGAGATTCACTCCACTTTCGACGTAAACGGAAAATTGATGCTTTCGAAAAATCTGTTTTTCCACGCTCCGGCAATCTTTATGGCGGCGTTTTATTTATTTACAACGATAAACTGACGTCCATAATCCAAGAGAAAGACAATGTTGTTTTATGTAATTTCCACACTGAATAAATTATTATGCGAGTGTTGTTAATACTGCCTTTTACCTAGTGATAAGTGTCTAGGCTCCACGATTAATAATGAATGACTTAAGGACCTGTTTTGAAGGACGATGTAAGAGTGAAATTTTGTAAATATTTTATGAACAGGACGTGCTTAATAAATAATGTTCTAACATATGGACCGCATATGTTACTTATGTCGCCTTTAATTATTGGAATAAACACAGGCAGCACGGACCATTATTTCTAAGTCAGAGGAGAAAAGATGGGTTTGCAGAAAAACCATGAATAAATAAATGTATATTATAGGTACTAATTATTGCACACGGTACATTACGAATGTAATAAATTACAATGGTAACATGCAAATTGCGACCTTGTCATACAATCATTTTATTCCTCTTGCATCCTGTTTCATATCAGATTTACAGAAGATATACAAACGACGTGATAAAAGGAGGTACGTGATCTCTCGTGCCCACCCGTCTGGTAAACGGGTGTAACATATTATAGGTATGTAGTAGTGGCGAAGCTAGGGGGTCAGCCGCTAGTACAAGACAAGCGTATGCCAGGCACATTAACAAATATTTTCAAGGAAATTAAGTAGCTCAGGGACTTATAAAAGCTCAAATAATTATGACAAATAAAAAAATCTAAATAAGCTTTGGTTAAGTGCCTATTTTTCACACCTCCTAGCTTCGCCACTAGTATGTAACTATGTATGTATGTTATACAAATGCTAATCTCTCAATCACTTCTCATACCTAGTTAGTCTTGGACGGATTATCCTAAATGAAATCCCTAAAGGGGTCAAATGAGATTCAAAGTTTGCTTGGGCAAACTCTACTCTTAGGTTGAAACCGCAACCATTGTTATATGTAAAGTTATCTCTCTAAAGTGACGTCCGAACATCATGAAGGAACATTTTGATATTCGAATCGGGCTAATACATGAACGAACTGCCTATTTGCAAACCTCTCCGCTAGATGGCGTGGCACTGTAAGTAAATCGGAATGAACAAACACTGCACTCACGTATGCCGTTGGAAAAAAAATGTAAAAGTCATTGAGCTAGCAGTTTAATTTGCTCAGTTTGCTGTAGAGTGCACAAGGCGAGGTATGAAAAACTAGTAGTGAACTGCTAGAGGGTCGACATTATGGTTTTTTTTTTGGATTTGTTCGAGAATAGTAACCGGATTTATTAGGTAACCTGAACAAAGTGGTACTACAGCCTGGTAGCAGATAATACACATATACAACATACATTATAACTTGATAGTTTTAATAACATTCGATTATGAAATGACATCTCTGTCGTTGAAAATATGGCTAATGTGAAACACATGTTTCACAAAATGTCAGACCGATCTGTGAAATCGTTTGTCCAATTAAGAACCAGACTATAGTATAGTATATAGTATACAAGTCTTGGATGTGTTGTTGGTTGGGGAACTGTCTGTACTAGGCGTGATAAAACCATACCACAAAGTGTATGTACCCCATAACGGTGAAGGGCTCACCCCCCGTCACGTTGGGTTACATACGCTTGGTGAATCGTGGGCATTTCCTTAGCAAGTGATTCCGCATACACCGGTTTAGGAGTAAAAGCCGTGAAGTGTTTTTTTTTTTCAATAAATCACTCTGAGTGGTCGCCTTTTGCAATGTTAGCATACCCAATTTAAGTATCAATGAAGCCGAATGAAACCCTAACGAAAGAAAAATATAATTTCATTGATTAGTAAACGCAAGCAGTTGTGTAGTAAAGTGCTAATAGATAATTGACAAGCCATTTATCTACCATCAATACAGTTAAAATCAATCAATCATCAGCCTATATTTGTTCATTTTAAGACGTTTATTGTGCTTCAAACATTCATTCAGCTACAAAACTGGAGATTTACACAAAACAACAACAACAATGGAATACAAAATAAAGCAAAACAACAAAAATAAATCAAATGTTGTATTTTACGGGTGAGGAAACTCCTTATCATAATGGCTCAGAGTGAACTGCAGAATACCAGGATATTCTGTCGATATCTATCCGAGAAATTTGCGCTAACATTCAGTGATCTAAATTTGTTAAGTCTGCAATACCACTGAGCCACGGTCCAGATATTTTAAGCTTTACAGTAACCCATATCTATATTTCAAAGGTCAGAATATAATGATTTCTCTAGGACAACAGTAGCAAGTTTGATTCCTGCATCTGACATAGTGTGCATTGAACCATTGAGTAACATCACGGTCCAGCGTAGTTAAAAACAAATTTATTAATATAATTAGTGATAGTACTAGGTGTATAAGTAATATGTCAGGTTATTGAAATATTAATGTTATCTATTATTTAAAAATGTAATTTTATAATTTTGTTATTTTAAAATGTAATTTTATAATTTTGTTGCCACACCCTAACAGGGTATGTTCTTAGATTTAAGACTTATGCAATAAATAAATACTGAAATACTGAAATAACCGGTGTAAGGATTAAAGAAATAATAACAGTAATTGTACCTTTATATAAACAGAAAATCTTGCCGCCTTTTTGATAATAGGCTTCAGAGGCTTTTCGTTCATTATTTAGCTGAGTTTGTGCCGAAATGTTATTTAAAGGAGGTATCTAGTCGCTTATTGTTCGCAACGCATTATAAGTTACCTTCATCAACCGCTTCACAATGCAAATTCAAAACACTTATAATGCTGGGTGTTTATTTAAAAGCATGGGGATCATTTCCCGAAGATGTTTAATAAATGCTTTGTGAAGATACATGTTGGCCATAAATAAAAGTCCTAATAAATAATTGGCTATATACCTATTACATAAGAAAAAAAATGAGTGCAATGACACCCAAAGAGTCCAACACTTTGTATAAATGAACCCTGTAAAACTAGACGTACGTACATACTCGTAACATAAGTCTTCAGATCATTAAACTTTATACACACAACAATTACATAAGTCCATCACTATAAGCATTAAATTATTTCCTCGAAACCGCGAGCACTTTTCTGAAAGTCCGAAACCAACCAGATGATCACTGAAGAGGAGGTAAACTTGGGAGCCGATAATCAACGGGCTAAGGGGGTCGAGACCAATGGAGGTTGGTTCTACGAAGATCTGTCCCAAATATGTCATAGCACTGTGACGACATTGTGAGTCTGCAAACCGGCGCTTATATCACCAAAGAACTAGGAGGTGAATGAGTTACTGGGCCATGGCCTATCAGTAAATCACGACGAATCACCCTACGATATAGCCTGTCATGGCAGTGATTCGTAGCGGCTCCTGTCCACGTAGAGAGAGGAGACATTAAGATCTCTGAACGGAGATCCGTTGGCAAGACTCTACAAGATGGCCATAGTATGCTACATATTGTGGTGCGTCCCGTCAAGCAGTCTCTGGCCACTCTATCCCACAAGACGGGAACTCAGAACCCGCCCAGTTATATTGGTAACAAAAAGGCATCAGGAATTTTTTGTCAAATGTTTGGAACCACCGTCGTCGTCATCATCCCCGTAGCGTCCATGATGAATTCTTTCTCGTTAACAAAAATAACCCGCCGGCACCCGAAATAACCACAAGTCTAAATCAGTTAATATATGTAAACATAATATAGGGACACGTTTCAGAGACACTTCATTTTTATTAAACTGTAGTTTTGGATTCATAAAATCGCCGAGAGTCGCTTAAAGCCAAACCGGAGCAGCCATTAACCACCGCATTATCTGCGCAAAACGCTTTTCATTTTAAAATTTTCTTTTTCACTTTAAGGTTTGTGCTACACTGGTGATAAATTCGCCTTTGCTTGTTATAAGAGTAAACAAAGTTTTTGTAAATCTTGTGTCATTTGCTTTTAAACATCATTCGTCCATCCACGACACAGTTCCATAAGTTTTAACAAGAAAATATTGGCCTAAACGAAGTTTATTGTTATCCTAAGAACTTCATATGTGCAGAGGACCTTAGCAAAATCAGGCCATGCCTGTCTTCCCGCTGCTCGCAGTACATTTTCGACTCTTGGGCATCATGATTGAATGGGAAGGCCTCTGGCTCTTATGATGATGGGAGGACGATATTCGCATGAACTGGTCTAGTGCGAATCGGACGGAATATTGCATTTTCGTTAAAAATGTAGTATTGAATAACAACAAGTCTAAAATTAGACTATGCAATAGGTAAACATTTCAAAGGGTTAAACATAATTATTATCAAAACCGAGAATCTTTCTCTAAATATTTTTAAATAAAAAAAACTAGGTCGACGTCAATGCCTACTCTGACTCTGTGTCGCTGGCCTTAAAACCAAAAGCATCGAGAGACTTTCCTTTCAAACGTTTGCCATTCCACTCAGTCCCATTGTGAGATGATTGTTTGAAATACTGAACTGCAGTTGTTGTATTCAAACTCTTACACGTACAAGTGTGCACTCTCATCATTTGTTTCCTTATAAACTCGAGATCATCGTACACTGGAGTATTCTACTCGTCTGTCTATACTGTACTTAAAACTGGCATATTTCATATTCCATCGAGATAAGTTCGAAAGAAATCACTGTTTGTGAACTGGTAGAGATTTTTCCAGTGACTTTACCGCCATTTTATTTGCTGTTAGTAAGTTTATGTTACATTGAAGATGGTTTTATTACTATGTTTACTGCTAACTGGGTGAACGTTACGTTTCTTTACAGAGGATTTTCCTTCATTTGATGTGTTGGGGGTCGTATAGAACTGGAAATGGTGTCTTTGAAGAAGAAAACGGCGAGGTCAGAAATAAATATTCTCGTTTGTATTGTGAGTTGTATCAGCAGTTATTGCTTGACCTTTCTTTTCTATAACTTAAGATTTTGGGTCTAGGATATAGTTATTGGCATATTATCGTGGTTGGAAGCATAATAGGGGAAAGAAATAAGAATATTTTGTCCCAAATATTTGATATAAGGTAGTACCCAACCAATAACGTGCCTAAGTCATATTTTTTTCAAGAATGGAAAAGGATCTTTATCCAGAATAAAGGTATATTGACATAGGCTATGGTTATTCCCGGTAAGGAGTCTATTACACTCAAGCACTTAAATTGCATTATGAAGGAAACCCCGCATACCGGAAGGCGTATTGATCCTTGAAACTTGTGGGGCTCTTAAGGTGTGATGTAGATAATTATCAGAAAAATGTAGGACACTATAATAACTTGAAAAAACAACTACGCTTGACGCCGAACTCGACTTCATAATGTTCAAAGTCAGTGACTGCCGCTCTTGAGATAAAAATAAGAGACAGGTGTGTATTAAAGTAGTAAAAAATATACTATAAGGCACTACATTCCGCCGTTTCCTTAGTAGAAGTCCACGGCGCAGGTGGCTGTGTCAGAATCTAATCTTATTTTATGAATTAAAAAGCTTACTCCGGGAAAAGGGTCGTTTAGGCTTTAAAGTAAATTTACTTCATAATAGAATATTATGGTCTTTGTATTATCCGACTCTTTGGTAAGTTTTACTTTCTTGTATATCAGTAGGAATGTGTAATAAGACTGTATGTAATGCACGATCGACCAATGATATTTATAACCCACCATAACTTCTAATCTTAAAAACAATAATTAGGTCCGAACTCGCGCGACTTCCGAAAAATTGACATTTTCTATGGACAAGTCTCCGTATTTTTTATGAGGTAATTGATAATAAAACGTATCTTGAACTTTTTTTATCGTAAATACTTTGCTGTTTTTTTTGGATTTACACTGTTTTGGTATTTTTGCTGTTGAATTATGTCAATGCCAACAACACTACAAGTGACAACGTACGTAACCCAGTTCTTGGACGTTTCATGTAATATTCTTGTCACACAAACTGCCATTGGAATGAATTCCTATCCTGCAGGTTATACATACTCTACACTCGGGAGCAATGAAAAGTGGTCAGTTGGAAAATTTTAAAAATCTCTAAAATTAAGAAAGTTTCTTACTTTGGTTCCAAAGATAGTTTTGCAGTATTTTTTGTTTATTTAAGTTTTTATAAATAAAAATAATATGTTTATTAATTTCACTATTTTTATTAAAGGGTTATTAAATGGTCTATTAAATTCAATTTATTTCATTTTGATCCCTTTGTTAATTTTCGAGATTTTTAGAAATTTCCAGCCGACCACTTTTTATTGCTCCCGAGTGTAGGTGTCAAAAGAATGGATCGGGTCCAAAACATCGAACTACGCTCCATAACCGAAGTCGCTGATGTTGGAAGAAAGACTGCTACGCTCAAATGGGACTGAGCTGAATATATCTGCCGTCTACCAGCGGCCTGGTCATCACCGAATCGGTGCCAACTGACGGCTGGTGTCGTAGAGGCAAACCGAGAAGGAGATGTCGGGACATTACCACGTTCAAGAGCGGCTACGATACAAGAAGGAACCTACGATACAATTTACATCACGTCTGTCTCACAGAGGGGTAGGCAGAGACAATCGATTTCCATTTTCTACGATCCTGATATACTTAACAATTTTGATTCTTTCATATAACTCCTTATTAATGAAAATAATATGCAATATCTTGCCATTTTCGTTTTGGGCAATGTATCAGTTTGCCATTCTGCAGCCACGTAAGAGCATTCTGCATCAGCACTCCGAACTATGTCTGAACTGTGGATAATATGTTACGAAACATAGCTCAAGTTACCAAGTGCCTGTGTACTGTAACAGGTCCTCAACCAGTATAAGCACTTAGAAGTTAGTGCAAGATCAGGCAATAAATTCATTAAAGAGAACATAGATATAAATTACTTTCCGAGCTGTCTTGGCTGCATTGAAACTTAGAGGTATAGCTTCCTACCGATGGAGTTTCGAGGAACGGTAATTTTTTTCTGGATGAATGTTGATGAAAATAATTCCTTTATTTGATATTTCTTGAATTTAAAATCTTTGAAGAAAGGAGAGGTCCTCTTGGAAACGGGTGTAACGTATAGGTGCAAATATTTTTTTATTTATAGAAAGAAGCTTTAGAGGAAGTGAAACGTTTGTCACCATATACTTTAATGTTTAAAGATACAGCTTGTATAAAAAAAACTTTATGTCGGTAGGTACAAGAAAACGCAATGAAATAATCTACATACATAATACACTTTGAAAATAGACTATTCTTTAGAAAAATAATCTAAGAAAGACACTGGTGTGACTACGAGAAGATAAATGCACGCGGTTCTCACTACATTTGATATAAAAGTCAAAGACGTCGACTAAAATAAAAAAAAAACTAAGTATACGCCGACATAGTACCTACTTAACTTAAAGTTTTTACCGCCGACACTTGGGAGAGAATTCGGGTTGTTAGTTAAATTCAAATTAGGAAAGTTTGAAAATTTATGCCCTCAACTTTCAGGTGGCTTTTATGTCTCGAAGCTTAAGCTACACGTGGTGGAACAATTGAAAATACATTGAGTTACCTTAGTTTCTCCTAGACGTTAATCTGAGTACCAATATTTTTTATTAATTAAAATAACATTATTATCTGTTTTTTTAATGACAACACCACGATGAAACCCGCACACCACAAGTTGTGTGAACCCTGTATGTAACACCTTGGGTTAAATACGCTCGGCGAACCGTGGGCATTTGCTTAACAAGTACCTCTGCCTACACCTCTTTGGCATTAACAGGCGTGAAGTGTATTTGCTTCGTATTTATTTTGTATTCATACTTTAGCAACAAGCCAAGCAAAGTAGTCACTACATCATTTCTGGTCGATTCCCAGAGCTGAACACGAAAAATCCGCACAAAGGGCGAAGTTCGCTTGCTCTGTTCAGGATAGGCTAATAAAACAAACCGGTATTGCTCCGCAGGGGTTGACTCAGAACGGGATGCATCAGCACTTATTACCTACAATAGTTCTATTTCTGACTACCGGTATTAATAGACTCTAGTGGTCAGGGCATCTGCCCCTAGGACTGGGGTCGCGGGTTCGAGTCACGCCGCTGACGTAATGTTTTGTGTTTGCGTCTGGGTGTGTGACGTATTAAAAAGTATTTATGTAAGTATACCTGTTTCTAGAGATATAGTACAGGTTATCCTAATCTCCCCGGATATTTTTTTTTCCATATTAGTTACAATATTAATATTTCGAGGGTTACATTACCAGAACAACAATCATTTATATAACTATTCATTACGTTACTGGCAAAAATCAAAACTACTATGCAGTGTATAGTAACCTACAACAATATAATAACCTCGATTTAGAATACTAATTTAGGTATACCTTATAAAAAATCGACTAGAAACAAAAACTAAAGAAATCAATTTAAAATATTGCTTCACAACTTTAGGCATTCTCGTTATGAAACGGTTTGTAATAATTTAAGATTGTAACAAAAAGTATGTATTTTGGAATTCGCAATCATGAGTATTCCAATATGTCCACAGGCGGCTTTACTTTTTTAATAATACCCGGACACAAAAATACTTTCGCTCTTTATCCTCGAGACGTAGTGAGTAAAGGCTTAACTCAAATTAAATACCCGAAATAAAGCGGGAGCTTAAATAAAATTTGTTCCGGATTCTCTATAGGTTGGACGCTGGGTTTAACGGAATAAAGCTAATTAACTGAGTTAAGTATCTTGTTTTTACAGTCCATCATGTGCCACATTGTGTTGCATACTTTGCAGATTTTTAGATACAGATAACTACGTCTACGTGGGCATTTGCTTCGCTAGTACCTCTGCCTACCCTGTTATTTTTTTTTTTTGTAACCACGTCTGATTGCCTAATTTATAAAAACATCTATAGAGGTTATAACTCGATGCGTTTTTAAATTTTCTTGGCAACAGTAGGTAATAATAATATCCCTAGTACATTTTTTATTTCATATTGGAAAGGTTTTGGAATAAGTAGTTTTGGAAAAAGTAATCAGAAGAACTCTATGGACTCTCTAAAAATAATATTATGTATAAAATATACCTACGTGTTTTAATCGCATAGCGGCAAAGCAAATACAAGTGAAAAACCAAAACTAATTCAAAGCGGGTCACCAATATGAAATACCAAATATTTTTTTTTATTTTCTTTTGCATTTTGTAATTTGGGGTTGTCTATTGCCAAGCCAAAACATTTCGCAACAGGTGTTTTTACTGGCTAGAAATCTTTTGATAACTTCCTTAATAATTTAGTTCCATAACCATGGGCGAGATTGCGGATTGATTATGATCATGAAAATTGTACCTACAGTGTTTCTTTTTTTCACCCACACACTTCCATAAATAGCATAAAACAAAGTCGCATCCCGCTCTCTGTCCTTAATTTTTTAAAACTACGCAACGGATTTTGATATTGTTTTCTTTTGTAGATAGATTGATTTTGAGGATGGTTTAAATGTATAATAATTGCATACAATGCAGAGATACACTTTTAAATATGTATATTGGTAAAACAACGTTAGCCTGTTCAGCTATAAAATAAAAGACAGAGTTACAAAACCATATTCATGACATTCATAGAACCGCAATAGCGGCCCTGTGGTATGTTATTAAAGTTACAAAAATTTACTATTTTCCTATTCAATCGTTTGGTATTGAATGTTTCTTTTGAACCGCTAGTTGCTGTTTTCAACGTTTCCCTCGTCCAATGGAGCAGATTCGATGAAATAAAAAAAAACATAACAACCCTGGTTACCTTTTCATTCCCCGCTGAGTCTTTTTTTTATTTCGATGCAACCGATACGGCATTACTGCATTCATTCTGCGGAAACACAAGCGTGGACCGGGTCGCAAGTGCCCACTACGCGATTCAACTATGTTGGACTCTTTGGCTACAGTACCTCCTAGTAAACTAGGTGCAGGTTGAAAAGTCGTGGCAAAGCAAAATAACTTGCATTGCACTTGTAATAAACGTGTTATTAAAACGGAATTTACTGTTTGCGGGGACAATTATGACGCCCGGGAGATTTGCCTTTTCATAAAGCCTGGTGAATTCGAGTGGATATAAATTAGATGTGTGAGTGTCACATAGCGCCATTTAAATCTGACAAGAGATTGCTGAAATCAAGAATTTTAATTACCTTCATAATAATTAGTACCTACATTAACTAACGTCAATGGCCCTAAAATTTTATAATTTTGAAGAAGAAAGAATCGACTTCAGCAATACTAGCCGTCCGCCCATATTTTTTTAAAGCTTCCCTCGATTTATCACACACACATAATTATACACCGATTCCGGTTTCGAGATATCTTCTTTACACCAGTAAAAAATACAAAATGTATACGACGGACAAACTTAAAAAAGAATATACAGGGTTACTGGTTAAGTCTAGCTATCCCCGCTAAAGGCTAATAGTAGACATCATTTCTGACCGACTTTACTATGGAACCCCCAACCTAAACTTAACCCTTTTCTGGCTGCTTTTACTGAAAAAAAACATTTTTTACCTTTAAACTTGAGATTTTTATTTATTGTGATTCTGCATTTTTTTTCATATTAATAAGAATTATGCTTATAGCCAAAATTGCAGATAAAGTTATTAGATTAGTTGTGGGAGAGTGTTAAAAGTTAAAAGCTTTTGAAAATTTACAAAAATAATAATATTTTTCTTTTCAAAAAATCTTTCAAATAATTACCGCAGTAGATCTAGGCAGTGGGCTGATTACAAATTAAATATCTATCTTTTCTTAGCTATTTATAAAGGTATAACACGTTAGGCTTCTATCTAGAATATAAAAAAACGGCCAAACAACCACAGATCATATCAAAAATATCGCTACCCAAGCGTCATTCTCGTTATCTTTTTCGCAACTAAACCAAATAAAACAATACATTTGTATTTTTTAAAGTATCGCAGTAGTACGGGTACGGACTCGGCTAGCGATATTTTTCCTGCAACCTGGGAGTGTTAGGCCGTTTTGTATTTCGATATTATAGATAGAAGCCAAGCCTTTATGAATAGCTAATAAAACGTAGATATTTTATTTATAATCTGGCCATCTACTGCCATATTTTGTTTTAAGATTTGTTGAGTAATAAATTTAAAAAAAAAAATTTCTAAACGTTTTAACTTTTAACACTCTCACGACTAATCTAATAAAGTTACCTACAGTTTTGGCTATCAGCATAATTAATCATTTTATTGTCAATTTAAAACACGAAAAAAAATTGCAGATTCACAATACAACAAACAAATATTCCCAGGGTTGAAGGTAAAAATTGGGATTTTTTTGTTAACAGTTTAAATAAAAGTCGAATAGCTAGAAAAGGGTTAAGTTTAGGCAAATCTCTCACAATAAAATAGTAACGGTCAGAAATGATGTCTACTATTGGTCTTTAGCAGGGATAGGGCGACTTAACCCTTTAACCCTGTATACCTACAGTGGAACTATACTCCTTTTTTGAAGTCGCTTAAAAAAGTAGAGTGATGATAACTTTGGATACGTAATCGGTGATAGACGTGGACACTGACGGCACGGCTGGCCCACAAGCTCAAAGTCGCACAGCGTGCTATGGAAAGAGCTATGCTCGGCGTTTCTCTGAAGAATCGAATCAGAAATGAAGTAATCCGACAGAGAACCCAAGTCATCGACATAGCTCATCGTTTTAGCAAACTGAAGTGGCAGTGGGCCGGCCATATTAGCCGTAGAACCGATGACCGTTGGGGAAAACGAGTTCTCGAGTGGAGACCGCGTCGCGGCAAACGGAGTGTAGGACGCCCTCAGGCAAGTTGGACTGATGATATACGCAAGATGGCTGGCAGAAGCTGGATGCGAGAAGCCGAAAATAGATCACATTGGCGTGTAATTGGAGAGGCCTATGTCCAGCAGTGGACAAGTATGGGCTGATGATGATGAATCGGTGATAGATCTAGCTTGACAATACTGATTCTTATTGTTGGAGGATCGGCCTATAATCCGTAAACACTGTACCTACTTTAGGTCACCTCTTACAGTTTATGTTGGACGTAATACTGGCGGAGATGGTATCAACATGACAAATAACAAGATATAGTTGCAGTCTTCTTGAAGTGAACACAACATGCACAAATTACAAACATTTTTTTTTATGTACGATATCACATTAATGTTTAACAATAAATAAATGTTTAACCTACAATGAAATCTCCAAAAAAGGTGATATTGCCATTGATGTTTTTAATGACAAATTACCCAAATTCAGGAAAACAATTATCTCTGCAATTGCTAATTAATTAACACTTCGCGTTAGTTGGTTTGTAAAAGTATTTTGCGTGAGATGTGTGAACATTTTGACTTTTATGGTATTATTGATTTATTTCTTTCTCGTGTCCATTACTCTCATTTGTTACTGTCAAATGCCGTTTGTATTGTATGTATTTCCTGTTTGTATTGTATTTCTTGTTTTGTATTACAAGAGCAACATCGTTGCACCAATAATCTGATGTAGCACACGCCATTATGCATGCAGTGGCAGCCTATAATTAAGACAACACTCGCTATGTCACTTGGTACACCTATCACAAACTTATTGTTTTTGTGTATGTCTTGTTGGTTGTCCTAAATAAATAAAAATAAAATTGTTACTTATATCTGGTTTATACATAAAAGGATAATTTCCAATTAAAACTAATACTTTCATTCTAAAAACTATTGAAATTTATTGATTCTTATAATTATTTTCTCATTTATTTCCGAGCGGAAACTAATAATTAGCTGTATATATATCCAAGATGGCTGATAGCATCCGAACATGGCGAAGTTCAAAAGAGTACTGATAAAATCCAAGAATGACTGACGAATTTTCATGTTTTAGAAATTCATTAAGCTAATACGATACTGACTGTACACTCATAAATAATTTTAAAATACTTACTTTAAAAATACTGTCGTTCATAATACCGAACTCATGCCTATTAACTTGTTAACCATCCCGGTAAAACCATTTTTAATGCGAACACAATTTCTACAAAGGAGTCAGCGCAGTAGAAGGATGTTTAATACGATTAAGAGCATTATAAAATAACATTCCAAATGTTGTCAGACTGGCTTAGCAAATTATCTCCACACGTGGATTGTGAAAGACTGAGGTAAACAGGCCACTTTAACAGTTTCAATATAATTTAAGCTCTGGGCACATACTCAACTGTCGGCATGTGACTTACGTCTGACGTGTTTGTCAGAAGCACTACGTTACATCTGGTTATGTAGAAAGGTTCTAGGCACTTCATAAATTAACACTTTTTTGTAACAGCCAATATTTACTTTTATTATTAACTGAAACTAGCAATACGCAGCTTCGCTCGTACATCACATTAGGAAAAGATCAGTATTTCTCCTATGTACACCTACCTATAATATTTTATGCACATATTAAACTTTCCTTTTTAACCACTCTCAGCTCTATCTGTTACAAATAACCGTATCAAAGTCCGTTGCGTACTTTCAAATATCTAGATAAGCATACATAGGGCAGCGACTTTGTTTTATGCAATGTAGTGATTGCGAATTTTCTGGCATTTAACCGTTACAAATAAAGGGCATGCTTCGGTGGTTTGGGCATATGGAGAGAATGGATGAAAGTCGATTGACGAAAGAGATTTAAATGGGTGATGTAATGGGCCGGGTGAGTAGAGGTCGCCCCAGAAGGACATATAAAGACCAGATTGGTGATGTCTGACCGAAGGTGGCGTGAAAAGTACTCGAAACCGGAGGTCATGTATGAAAAGATGTTTGAATGTAGATGAAGCGAAAGGGGTATGTCAGGATCGTGACAAATGGAGATCTGTAGTCTCTGCCTACCCCTCTGGGAGACAGGCGTGAAGTGTATGTATGTACAAATATCTATGTAGAGCAAAAAATTCACTCTCTAAAATCACTGTTCATGAAATACAGGGTGGTGATAGACCGATAGACAGACAGATATAAGGATTGATGGACATCGGAGACTAACACTAGGGGTCGGTTTATAGCGTTATAATCTCAGGGTGGACGGTGAATTCGAGTTTTGAATGTGCGTTCTTCATTCAAGGGAACAGTTTATTTCACAGCGACAACTGGACCATGGGGTTCCGCCGTCTGTCTTGGGTCCGTTTGGCCTAGCACTACTTACCGAAATTGATAAAGTTTTGCTATATGTAGACGGTATGTTGCTGTATGTATGGACGGGCCCGTTGGTGTAGTGGTCAGCATGTCTGCCTCTGCTCCGTAGGGTCGTGGGTTCGATCCCCACCGCTGACAGGTATTTAGGTGATGAGCTTTTAAGTACTTGTTGGATGTGTCTGGGTGTTTTATTTATATAAGTATGTATTTATAAAAAGAAAAAAAAAGTATTTAAGTAAATATATCTCGTTGTCTGATTTCCATAACACAAGTGCTTTGGCTACCTAAAATGGGATGAAGGCAATGTGTGTGTTGTTGTAAAATATTTATTTATATTTATTTATTTATGTAGATTTAATACAAAAATGTAATTTTATGTATTGCATTGGCACGTGATAAACTATCGATAATTGTATTAAACCTTTAAACAGACCGACGGCCCCGATGACCACTTTTAGGACACTCCATACACCAGACAGAAGATAGCGTACCTATTAAAACTCATCGGTTGAAGACCTGTGTTCCTGATAATGATGATTTATTTTTGGTTTTTGTTTATTTGGGAAATTAAAGAATCAATAAAAATAATTCAATTTAAATAACACTTAGACATTGTACATATTCCAAAACAGTTTCCGCTTATATGTTCGTAATAATAAGGCTATCTATTTTCTGCCGAGACTTGTGTTAATAACAAATCCTGATGCTGCATTCAGAATGATTAGTGCTTACTGCCCTCAGTAGTATGGTTTTCCGCTGTCCAATGATTTCTTATCATCCTTTTTAACCAAAGCATATTAAGTATAGCGCAAATACTCTTGAGGCGAAGACTCAATTGTAAACTTTTTGGTTAAAACAGAATAGGCATTGAAAGTTAATGCAAAGTCAGTTCTAACAAAATACTTATTTAAAGTGAAAACTCCGGCTCAGTTTATAAACTTCATCATTATCAGCGGCTCGGGCACACTCATGTATGAATTGTACTTAAATGGGGAGCTGGGGAAAACTTAAATGTTTGTATTTTGTATAGGTATGTGAATGAATTAATTTTCTCAATTCTCTCAAAATGTTAATCTACATAAAAGGGGTCTGTTGTCTTGTCGTACATTGGATACTCAGACCAAAAACAACTAGACTAGCAATGGGGAATTTTCAGTGCCCTTGTTTCTTTTAGTTATAACAGATGGCGCTAGCTGTAGTAGGGGGATAAAAGTCAACGAAATTACTAACTTTAAGCAGTCAGTATTGAAAGTGACAGTTATTTTCTTTATCGTTTGTTTACATGTTACAAAGGAGTCTGAAGTTTGAATAACTTACCCAATTATTAAAAAACTGTACTAAAATACAAATGACACAAGTCCCCCTGGACACCTACTAGCGACATCTAGATAAGCAATTTTTGGAGTTTGAAAATTCCCCATTGAAGACTTATTGTTTTATAAAATGAGACATAAATAAGTGAAAAAACAAATTACGTTGCAAGCGACTTTTGAAAATGAAACAGTGGTATTTTATTTACTTTGAAATTATCTAAGTTTTCAAAATAATTACAAGTAGCCAATGTCTTTAACTTTTTTCGCAATAGTTTGTGAATGGCCTGGCATAATGGTTCTTAGTTTTAGTTGGTTCGTTTGAGTCCATCGATTTCGTTAAATAAATATACAGCTATGGGGTTATTTGGTAACCTTAATGACGTAATTCCTTGATGATGTCCATGTTCCTTAAAAGTATTCTGAAATTGAGATGTGAAAGTGACGGCATTTTTCGTGCGGCTAAATTATTATTTTTACTCTTCAACACAACGTACTTTATTTTCACGCTTCACTAAGGTAGTAGGTATTTTCTTAGCAAGTGTCCCTGTCTACCCCACTTTGGGTTTAAAAGTCGTGCAGTGTATTTGTATTATTTTTTTGTATAAAGATGAAAAAGAATCTTTCCATTTCTCCGTATTGTTTCCATAGTAAAAGTTATTCATATTGACGAGCCCAAGAACGTTTCTAAGACCATTGCTCGAGATCTTTTTACACTCTGTATATAATAAGACGCAAGGATATTTTTTTAAATTAATCCTTGCGTCTTATTATATTTTTATTTCTTTTTAATTGCCCACACAAGTTTTAAAGTGTGGTTTGGTCATGAAGTCATGTTGTTATTGAGAGTATTCAATGGCCCAGGAATAACTCCGAATCTCGTTATTCACTAGTTAAATTAGGCATTTGTATGCGTATCATCCTTTGTATTAATGACAACTGAATTTGACATCAGACAAAACATCGAACTGGATACGATGGAAATTGGTAATATGTACTATCAAATTTCAAACCTGCAGGGTAACTTCATGAACCAAAACCTGTACAAAAGCTGCTGTAATTGACAAACTTAACTTTGTACAGGAAAACAGTTTTTGTTTTGAAGATATGGCTACAATTCGCCACATGGTTCAGTAGGTATCTTTATTAGTTTATTTTCAGGTGTCCCTAATTGGGTAAACTTTATTGCTTTTGAACCGAATAAAGAACCCTTTTCAGTTTAACCAACTATTAACTAGTCGGTAGCGAAACCTTTACACATAAATAATACCGACAATTTTTCTTTAGTTACTTGACGATGTGTCAATTATATCCACATATTTAGTTAACAAACTGAAACACACAATGGTCAATCTTTCTTACCACACACGTACCTGATATACCTGACAAAATTATGTTAGCCGGTAAGGGGGCTATGACGCTAGTTCGATTGGACACCGTTTATTAACAGAAGTTCCTTTAGTTCCTTTCTAAAGCAAAATTGGTAGTTTTTTTTCACGTAAACAATGAAACTTGAACTTGGGTACAGAATAAGGGAGCCGACGCAAAGGAGACATTAAATGAAGATGTCAAAAATTATAAGTTCTGCTGTTTAAATAATAATATGAATTCCACCTATTACTCCCTCAAAAATTGGGGAGTTTTCTTGCGCGGAGTTGCTTAATCGGTAGAATCTAGCACGGTCATCACAGTCATGAAGCTTGTCATCTGCTAAAGTCGCGAAAACTACGAAATGTAGTCGTGATACAGAAAGGAGAGAGTTTACAACAACACGAGAATGGATAGAGATGATTTGAGTTGCTTTTCTGTAAAGAAATTGTATCCTAGAACTGCACCGGCAACTGGCTGAAAATATTATTTTACTTATCATAACTACACCTGATTTCATTCCCTCGAAACTGTGTTCACGTTTACCCACACAATCTTTATTCCTATGTTCGGCAAGTATTTCTACGATATTAATATTATGCAATAGAGTCCATTTTAGCTTATTCGTTGTTAAAATTCCCGGCTCCCTGTGCACAATGCCGCTTCCGCAGCCTTAATGGCTTATGTGCGTTTAATTACATTCCATAGAAATAATCCTTTCATTTTGTTATGAAAATACCACTGAAATGCATCTCTGTTCATAATTTAAATAAAGTAAATACCTTAAATAATCGAGTGCAATATAATTTTGATTTAATTAACGATTAGAATATATTGATATAATAATGTTTTCAAATTCATTGTGCAGTCTGGTTAGTAACTCACAGGAATCTAGTTTTCTTCCGGAACGCTGGTTTTCTCCCGATATCCGGAATGTGTACTGTAATGGTGAAGACCTTGACGAAACCTGCACGTGAAAACAATGATGCGTAGACAGGAGAGGTATAAGTACGAACTAAGGACGATAGAATTACTATCTTTAATTTTATTGAAGCTACCAATTTTAAAAATCACCCTTTGAATATGTCTCCTGAGGCAATTGACAACTTTGCATTTCGAATGGTAAATAATATTTTTATTGAAAATTGAAGAAAATATAAAATTATTTGACCCGTATTTTTTTATTCAACATAAAAATAATGTTTTCATTCATGATTTTCACTTTTAATATTGATGTTTTTCGAAAGAGCGTAAGCGCCATATGACGTCACTATTATGGATACACAGATCAAACATAGATAGAAAAGAAAACTATAGCTGTCAATGTCAATTTTCAAGTTGTAGTCTGTGTAGATTGTTGTTTTGTTTACTTTTGCTGTTAGAAAGGTGTGTTTATTTATTTGCTAGCCACGTCGAGTCAGAGTAATATTACTCCTAACATTGCTTTTTCTCTCGTTCGGGTTGATGCATTTTTTATCGATAGTAGTGAAATAGCGTGATTTTTGGTTTATTCCAAGAATAGGTGGGATGAAAAAAATAACCTATTTTTGTTTGTTTTGAAACTGACGATTCTGCTGTCACTAATATTGTCAATTTTATTGATGTGTAAAAAAATATGGATAGGCTTGAATTCCACCTATTTCGCACAAAGTAATGACGTCATCACACATATTTCACATTTTACGTAATATCTCCGAAATTACGCATCTAAAAAATATAATATTTTTTGTACAGTATCCTGAAACGAAAATACAGAAACGGTTTTTTTTATTTATACTGCTTATTAGGTATGCAAAGTTGTCAATTGTAGGCTCAACTGTTGGGACTCAGGTCTGAACTCTAAAACATGAACGATTACTTACTCAAATGTAAATAACCTTAATTTATACATTTCACATTAACACTGCGGTATAGTACCGACTAACCATAGTGCGTACCGCCAGGATGTGGAACGACTTGCCGGAGTCTGTGTTTCCTGCGCAGTATAGTTTGAAGGTCTTCAAGTCGCGGGTGAATAGGTACCTACTGAACAAGTGTGCTCCATCGTAGACTACATCGCTGCTTAACATCAGGCAGGATGGTGGTCAAACGCTTGTTCATAGTGATTAAAAAAAAAAGGGCGTTGTTGGTGGATAAAAATCATTAGATCTATAGCAATTTAGTTCAAAAATATTATATCCACCAATCACATTTTGGTGCACTCTATACTCTACCTTTGCTACTACCTAGCTAGAACATCTTTAGATCTATAGTCCCCTACCTCATGGCTATACCTAGGATAAAATATTTATGGATTTCAGTGACAATACATGACATATTCTCACGATTCTGATTTTTTATAGCCTATTGCGATATTATTATTCTTATACATAAGTACATCCACTCTCATTATTTTCAGCTCCAAAACAAGCAACGGGACAAATTTTCTTTTATTTCAGGAAGTAATTCACCATTTCACGTGTGCCTACTTGAGAAGGGTTGAAAGGGTCGATTTTCGGCCTTACCTCTATCTTTTTGAGGACTTAATGGATTCAAAGAACTACTTACATTATCTTTAGTTTGTTCTGTAAATAGGTAGGTATGTGTCATAAGCCTCAGCCATATAAGAATGAAATGTTACCTGCTGATATTCCGATAGATAACTATAATATTTTAGAACTAATTTCTCATTTAGGTTAATTGTTATCTAATATATAAAAATACGTCGGGTTTTCCTCCCTGACGCTATAACTCCAGAACGCACGAACCGATTTCCACGGTTTTGCATTCGTTGGAAAGGTCTCGGGCGCCGTGAGGTTTATAGCAATGAAAATTCAGGAAAAAATTCAACAGAAAAGCGGGTAAACGAAACGAACCCATCTGGTGGCGAAACGGAGTTCGCTGGGTTTGCTAGTATTTTGTATTTCTTTATTTTGCTATTGTTTTTTCATGTATGTTTATTATTTTTCTATGTTTGGAAATTATTTTTTAAGCATATGTTTTAGTTATTTAGTTTATGTTTAGTTTATAAGTTCTGCGCATTAGGGCAACCTGTAATGCAATTCTTGTTGTGCGATAGTACATATTATAGTTAACTATCAGAATCTATCAGTAGTAGGAGTCTGGCGATTTTCATCTAACCCCCATTGATTGATAACGGAAGTAGGTATCTAAATACAACATTAAAATTTAACTACAGTGACAAGACTTCACCTGACATTGTATACATGTGCTCTGAAAAAGAGTCCCATTGGTACACGTCCAGTACAGTCGATCTCGAACCCGCGACCTCCCGATTGCAAGTCAAGTACCCAAACAAGACGCTAACTTACATGTTACTTAACATAATAATTCGTACCTACCTCTGTCTTTCCTCTACCCCTTACTTTTTTCTATTGATGACATCATGGCTACGAAAATGTTATTTGTACTAAGTACGAAGCACCGTAAATTTAGTGTTATTTCTACTAATATTTGGTAATATAATGTAACTCCACTAAATATTGATGTATTTCAGTAAGAACTACATAAAAGGGTAGGCTATCTAATCTATCATATCCTTAACATTCACAACAAAGGAAAGTGGCTACTTTATCGTATTTTAGGGTAGACCGTGACGTCACAGCATAATAATTCTTAGACAAAAAGTTATGAGCGATTTATGCGCAAGACCCGACGGTCGACGCCTATCCCTCCGCCATTTTGTTATGCAAAATCCAAGGATAGGGTTTGTGGGCATTTACACGGTTGAGATAAGCGTAGATCTTCGTAATGGAAAAGTAACGGGTCAGCGAGTCGAAGGAGTTTTTTCACGTACCTCCAAGTGATAAATGGCTGGTAGTTGAGGAGTCCAAGATCGAAGATTGGAGCTACCATCCTAACGCCGATTGGCAATGGCGCGCGAAATTACCGCCTTTTTCACGTTCTCGCGTTCTTGCGTTTTGCATTCCGTTCCAACATCGGGTTGAGAATTTAAAATAAGTAGTTAAATATTAGAGAAGTGTAGGAGCTAGTAACAGTGTCCTCAAATTTTCTGAAAGATGTTAATAAGAATAATATACTGGATACAATGTTCTTTTAGCCGGAATCTTAGTCAACTCGTACACTACCTACGAAAGAAATACAATGACTATAAATTCTGTGACAGATAATGTTCAGCATGGGTGTAATAAAGAATAGGAAATTGTATATAACTCGCAATAGAGATAATCAACCATAAAAAAATACGAAACTGCGTCCAAAGTAACTAAATAGTTAGATACAGGTAGGAAAAATTAAGAAAGCATCGTGAGTAAAAAGTTGATAAAAAAAAGATCCGACTTCATCCAGTAAAATGTTACATATTTCCGATTTTCTTCATGGATGCCATTGTACTGAAGCAAATTTAAATGGAAGCAAACGGGAGGCACCAGTTTTTAACCAAAAAACGAATCATGTAAATCGGTTCACACAGACAAATGTATTTAGGTTGTTACCTCATAAAAAAGACGAAGTCAAATTGAGAACGTCGAAGTCGGTGAAAAAGTTATTTTTTACAAGTACCTAGGTAAATACTACACCACCTATACTATTAGGTAAGTTATTACGGCTATATAATACTTATAATATTGCCTGCTTTATATTTAACTTCGTAAATTATGAAGAAAAATCCCATTGTGATTTACGATACAGTTTACTGTATATTTTTATACTAGCGCCCTCTGTGATGAGTCTCTTGAACTTCTACGAGAAAGTTGCGATGAGTGATGAAGCGCGTTTCGCAGTTGCACCCTGCCATTTAAATTCTAGTTGAAGTAACATGTTGCCGCTAGATGGCGGTAATAGTCTTATTTTAATAAAATATTGTATGATAGCATTATTTTTATGTTATACTGATACCTAGTTGTCGGACCACTTGATTTGTATTTTGAAGTCTGTGGTTTCAACTTTGGCTGTGTAATAGGGTACCTATTATAGCAATAGGACTCTCTCAAAACCTATGTCGGCTATGCAAAACTCTTACGTTGGTCAACTTTGTGAGTAAACTAGAGAACCTTTACAAACTTTCATTGTTAGCCTTCCACATGCTGACTATAAACCGTAAGATTTTATTTTACCGACAACACTGCGACGGCTTCAAGTTTCCCGAAGGAGTCCATTGTGAAAATAATAATGGAAGATACCGGAGCCGGATGCAGTCACGTCCCCATTGCCGTTGCAGGCGTCAGGTTTCAAGTTTTAATGCCTAAGTATTCCCCTATACTAAACGACACAACACCACTATAATCTGACCCCAATTGATTTGAAATCTACCCAATATTGAAGCTCTAGCACAGTAGTAGACAGAAATGTTCAGCCAGTCATTTCTCAAAAACAAACACTAAACACTCTGGACTCTTCTAATAACGTTACTGTATATGAAAAACTTTTAAGTTGTACACCAAAATGTTCACCTCGACACGACCAACACCTTCTAAATGAAGCCCAAGTAAACACCACAGTTCAATCCAACGTACTTTGGTCCGAATCACAAAGAAGCTTTTGTACCTCACGAGTTCCTTTTGCTTCTTTAGAGCTTCTTAACTGGGGTTACCTACGTGACACCAATTAGACGCTTAACGAAACACAAGTACAAAAAACAGTTCATCATCTCCTAAGTTTTGTTTGAACTTATAGTTCACGTTAGACGATATTTGTGAAGGAATTTTGTCATTTTCTTGGTATAAAGTTACAGGTTGCAAAGTGAGCTTCATAAAGCTGCAGCAGTCGCTTGCTGCCAGCTAATGTTACACTGACACGTGACAGTTTAAATACACTAAATGCTTTGTTGTATCCGCCGTTTGTTCTATTTGTTTGTTATTTTATTACCAGTATTTTTATGCGCAGAATTAGTATGTGTTACATACTTCGAAATACTGTTTGTATTGTAGTATTTACCTATATTTATATGGGTACATCACGCCTTTTTTTAAAGAATCGTTGAAAGACTTCGTTGAAATTTGATAATTCAAAGTTAGTCTCTAATTTCAATGACACATTACTGTACCCACAATTGAATGATGAGCTGATGATTGGTGAAGTGGTTCAAGAAAATCTACATTTAGAACTAACTACAAATTAATAGACAGAAGTAGTAAGTAAATGTTTTTTTCTGCAGTCAAACATTCGCACTATAAATTCCGTTTGAAGCTCTTAATACAAAATATCTTCAAACGACTAAACAACCGAAACAATTTCTAAATACCTACGAACAAGGAACAAAACTGTACCATGATACTTACTTTCTTTCTGAAGAATTTTCAAACAGGCCAGAATTTCAACCTTGTAAGTCCTTGGTATTTCCTTTGCAAACCCTACAAGCGGTAAGTTCGATGGAAAGTTCAAAGGATTCACAATATTATTTAGCGTGGGAACTTTCCCGGAATATTTTTTTTCATTGAAGCACGGAATGCTCTCCCGGCCCCTTCAAGTATAGACTCAAGCAGCATTTCATTCCAAGAATTTTTATGGATGACATTCTGTAACAATACTTTAAAGTTCTCTGCTGAGAAATGGTAGTAAGTAGATACTTGTTTCTCATTGAAAAGTGTTTGAACTAGAACAGTGGCCTATATTTTTTCTAGGTTTCATCAGTTTTATTATCTCCTACTAAGAGTACTTGAGTAAAACTGCAAATTATTGAAAAATTGTTACTAAGAGTAAGTTTATGAATTATATGAATCTGTGTAAATCGTACCTACTTATCATCTAAAATAGTGAATATTATATTATAATAGGGCGAGAAAACAGACTATAAAATGTTCATAATCGTTTTAATATACGCTAAGAACTTCACCATATTTTTTATTATCTTCGCGTTATTACCTACTAAATGATGGTTATCGCTTCGAAAATGTATTTTGTAATTCAACACATTATTGTGTTTCGGGTAATTGTCTTTTTTTTAATAAACTTTATCTAATGAAGTATCCTAAAACCTCCAACAAGTACTTTGTACAGAATCCTCATTCTACAAATCAGATATTCTCATCTATATTAATTTCTTACCAATCTATGGAAGCCCTGTAGTTCATAAATTCAACAACGACAAATAAATAGTAAATCCATTTTTATTAATGCGGCTTGCGCTTAAATGTTTAAAGTATCGAGCAGGTGTCTATTGATTACAACGGAAACCCCTAAGTTTGCATCAGCTGTTATATTGGAACCATAGCAACCCCTAAAGTCCAACTGGAACACATAAAAAATAGTAAAGTTGTACGCCGGTACTTAATTACTTCCCACGCTCACTGTATCCCCTATCCTTTTTTGTTAGTATAGGAAAGAAAGGAACAGCAAGTGGTATAGTAAAGTTTGAGGCATGAACGGTTTTCGTAGTGCAGTCGTCGCTTAAAAAGCATATAATTCGTAACCTCTACTCCCTTTTAACAAGGGCGATACTCCAACAAACTTCAATTAGTCGCAATTACATAAAGTAAGATGCATTCGAAGAGACTTCGCAGGAAGCTAGACCTAAAGGCTATGGGCTTAGATGTCATTTTTGTGGCTAGGTTTATTTTGGTATAAACACCTTGCAACGGTCGCTGGTGACCAGCTATGCGTGACCCGGTTGAGGGGGCATTGACGAAAACTTTGGCCATCATTGTCATGAGAAAGGGAACTTTCTTGAAGCAACCTTTTGTATTTACTTCTTGTTATATCGTAATAGTTTGTTACCGAATTACAATGTAGGGTAGTTCCAATTGAATAGAATCTTTGGGAAACTCCCAAAAGCAAGAGAGATTACTTGCGTCTCATATTTATAGAAATACCTATTTGGTATTCTAGAGTTAAAACTCGAGACAGAAATTGTATCGTGGATCTCCACGAATGAAGAATACGATTTTTGCATCCGAGTGTGTACCAGCAGAATTTATTGAGGGCTGGGTAGAGAACGAACGCATAATAATAATATACATAGCGCTCTCACGATGACGGCAAATATCTTGAGGAATCCTGTGTTAAGTGGCATTGTCGAGTCTATACGTTTCTTATAGATAGAGTCTTTTTGATGGCCTGGCCACGCGCGTCAGAAAATACATAATGTTGTTTATAATATTTCGCTTTTTATTTAAATAAACAAGATTTTAAAAGCTTTTGTTACTTTCATGTTGTGTGTACCTGTGTACCTGTCCTGATTTTTGTCTGTAACCAAACCATGCAATCTTTATTTGATTTACTTCCTAATTACCGAATTTTTTCATGCAAGTGCAAATCGTATGACAATGCAAAATCATTATGACATGAAGAGCTGGAAGATGGAGTGGATGAGTCTATTATCCGAAGTATTTACATTACAAACCCTAGAAGCGGTAAATTCGATGGTAAGTTTGAAAGGATTGTATGTACATCTCCTTTTTGGAGCTATTTGGGCTCTGGTAAGCTATGGATTACCAATGAAAGTTCTTCCAGTGAAAGCTGCGATTTGTGAGATTTTAAAATCATCGGAATTGAAGAATACAATGTAATGTAGTAGTTCTTTTAACTCACAGTGTAAAAGTGATCATAATATCGTCAGCGTCATAATATGACGGCTGGTAGCTGTTAACTCCTGTTCACGCCATTTGGAATTGTAGACGTGAATTTATCACTAGTATAAATTTCAGTATGCATTACATAATTAAAAGTACCTAATAATAATGTACGTACTAAATAACAATAGAAAACATGGGCACGAAGTTTCTTGTTAGTTGTTATTCCCGAACGACAAAGCCTTTTTCCTAACTGACGTACGTAGCTTCTCTTGACGATTACCAAGTATTGTTCAGTGATACATTCATGACTTATTTTATATAACACTCGATAAGGTCGTCTTTTGTAACTTAACCAGTGTCTCGTCAGTGTCCATATATGTAGTATATTAGAATACAATAAAATGTTCATTCATTTTTATTAGTTATATTTAATTGTTAATTATTTGACAACCATCTGACAGCTGAAAACAGTTTATTTTATTGTTGTGAGATGTCGCTAATATCGCCCGAGGGTTTCAGAGTGAATCTCTAGATAAACTTCTTCTCGTCTTGTAAATTTTCATTAAAATGCGTCGTGTTTATTTACTTATTTTCGCAAACTACTACAAGGTACTACATAATACTGAAGATTTAATTTGAAATTTCCAAGTGATCTGGCTTGTTTTCATAGAACAGAGGAACAACTTTTTATTTTACTGCTAGGCAACTTTTTATTTTATTTTACTGCTTTATTTAGGCGAAAGGACCCGTAGAACCATGCGCGTTAAAACAAAAAAAAAAACACCCCCCGACTATTCTGATGCCATCTAATGCTAGACTTTGGAACTACCACTCGATAATTCCCCATTGATTGATTTTATGTTCCACACACAGTCATCCGGCGCATATACCTACATATAACTAGCACATTACAGAGACTCCACTGTCCCTACTAGCTAGGAAAAAATTAAAATACCTTTAAAATCTGTGTAATACTTATACACAGATCATGATTTAGTAGCTGTAACTATAAACTATTTATGTAGGTACCTATTAAAAAGGCGATAAGTTATTTGATTACATTAATGATTAATTTAGAACACCAACGATGTCTGTGAATGGTCTTTTTAGTGGATTATTATTACTATGTCTGGTCATTATTCTTACCATACGGCCATATAAAATTTCGAAATAAGACTTATTTTTATTTTAACTGCTCTATATTTTTCAAACCGGAAGTTACTTCACGCTTCTGTCAATCATTCTTTAAGACTCTATGAATAAGCGATCACTTCTAGGTATTGATTTCCCGAAACTCCTTTCCAATTTGTGGTTCTGAATTTAAAATTATTTTAAAGTGTAAATTATTTGTGCAATGCCATCTAAAGTATAAGTCAATTGGTTGAATTTAAATTAATATTATGCGAAGCTTCACGACATTATTTGATAAATTATGACAAGTATGTATCTGATGTAGTTTGAAAAAGACCTGTATTATTACATAGACTTTATTTGAACCCGAATTTCCCACGGGAATGGAATAAAACGCCTTAAACCGCGTGTACAACACCGGACCTCAGCTAACATTATGTAAGTAATTTAGATCTAGAATATCCTGGAAGCATACTCACTCATTAAATGTCGACTAAATATCATCTCACGACCAATAATTATACAACCCTGAGTAAATAAACCGTCATTTAGAAACCGGTAACAATCATTCATGGATGAAATTGTAATACTTTAGTTAGATACGTTGAGTAAAATTGTCCACGGATCATAGGGCCGAGCCGAACACTCGTTGACCCCATCGCATGTACAATTATCAATGTAAAGGTGCTTTTCTGTTAGCAAAGTGTCAATTGCAAGTATAATATTGCTACTTACAGAAATTATTAATAAAATTATTAAAAAAGTAAAAAAATCGAGTAACTAATTTCGCTAGTCTGCTATTTTTAACCGACTTCAAACAAAAAGAAGGAGGAGGTTCTCAATTCGTATGTATGTATAATATTTTTTTTATGTATGTTCACCGATATTTTCGTCAATTAAAGACGGATTTCAAAAAAAAAATTAAACACAGTGATCAAGCCTTTGATCACCATCCTGCCCGATTTTAAGCAGCGACAGAGAGGCCCGCAACCTTTCGGCGATGATCTAGGCTTTGTAGCCTAGCATCAAACAGCCTGTTGTCACCTATAAGTCTTCTAGCACGCCGCTATGGTCGAAAAGGTATGTTTACGTTACTATTTATTTCACAACTAATGACGTTAATAGGAATAGACAATCTGTACCATCATGGGAATAGAAAATCATGTCGAACGGCGTTTCTTTTGCTTACTTACATTTCAATACATACTTTAAAGTCGTTATTTTGCAGTGTCTAGATTTTGAATTCTATATTCATATTATGTGCTGATACAACAACAAACATTTGAAGCTCAAATAAAGAACGTTAGCACATTCTTACAACTTACCCTATTATAGTCAGTATACATACACTTTGAATTGACTCTAAAATGAAATAGAAGGAGATTGAAAATAGGTAATTATAACACTGGACAATCACGTTGCACTCAATAATGCCAGCTCATGCGTTACGAAATTCGAAATATAACGTTCAAGTGAGAATTTTGTGTTATAACAGCCGTTTAGACGCTGTGTGTCTGTAAGTGCCTAAGTAGGCTACCTATGTAATGTTTGTGTCACTTTTGAAAATCATTACATACTTCTTATTTGGTTAGGTATGTAACCATTTGTTATTTATTTGTATAATTACCTAGCTTACCGTTTATCATGTATTCACTACATGAGTTTATATTGTAGTATAAAAAAACATTTACAAAAGACGATTAGTTATTACAACAGCTGTCCGATAACCAAGTACTTTTTTTTTTGTTCCAACATATTTAACCAGCATCCTGCCTGGTGCTAAGCTGATATGCGCTCTAAGATGAAGCACGCTTTCTTTGTACTTGTTTACACTCGTGACTTGAAGATACTCCGACTATACAGCGCAGGAAACATAGACGCAAGTCCTTTTAGTACCCGTGACTCCTCTGATAGACCCTGTCTCTATTGAGATATAACACCACCACAAAATGTATGATTAAATCATTTCAGTCAATTCCCAATCCCAATCACTATAATAGCCAAGGGAACAAAGTGGAGGTATTTGATCACTGCTTACCTCTCTTGGAAAAGGGCATGGAGTAAATGTATATATGCAAAGCGTTTGGTGCTCCGACTTATATGGAACCTCCACCTGATACTATAGCTTTGACGTTCTTCTAGTTAAGAGTTATTCCCTACTGACAATTCACAAACCTAAACCTCTACCTTTGCCGTGAGACGTAATACCCGCATTCCAACACCGGTGCAATAAAAAAGAAAACAATTCATCCAACCAATACCGTTCGAGTGAGTCATCACCGCGCCTAAAAACAGAACTTTGAAAAAAGAATTCTACTTTTCAGCCAGCATTGATTGCATCACAGTTCATCAGCGCAGGCCTCGTTGCATCACTGAAAGTGCTCGTATCGGCGCTTTCTACTACAAGATGATAACAGAGCGCGGTAGCAAAACGGGTCAATGTTGCATGGCAATGGTTTACGTAGACGCGGCTTTTTTCTATCGTCATCGCTTTTTTTGTTCAGCTTTTACTGTAGGTACCTATTACAATTATATACGTACGTTATGGGTTACCTAATTTCTAATTATGTAGCAGTGTAATTAACTATACATAATGTATTGTTGCAATAAGGAAACCTGTAAATACATTAAATAGTTATACCTAATGAGCAAATTAAATTGTAATAAAACATTTTTCTGACATTCAAAGAAACAACTGCAATATGCTATTTTTACTTATCTTACGCTTCTCAGTTTAATACTATACATACTACATATAACAGTCTACGAAAGTTCAAAATCTATTTCAATATTTAATCTATGCGTTCAGCGTTATGAGTCAGATGCATTATTTTTATTGAACTAAAACATTGTACCATTTGGTAGTAAGAAACTCATATTGAATGGCCTGTAAACGTCACTATAAAAAAGGTAATTTCGTTAACTAATGGCGTGCATTAGCTAGTTACCAATGAAGATGTTGGTAGCATCTAAACAAGTATTATGCTATACAGTTGTGCAAGCGTGCGTTCTTAATTAACATTTAAAACAAGAGGTTTTTATTGATTTCGTGTTTCGTTGTGTCACCGATAGACTCGTATTGTGAAATATTAATCAGTGCTCAAGTGTCACTAGAGCATAATGCATCTCTTTTATACAAACATCCATTGGTGGGACAAAACGTTACTTGACGAGAGGTTTGTACTTGAGGGGCATTTCAGAATACGGCTTGAGATATAAATGTTACAATTCTTTACCTATAAATGGGTATATTTACTTCTTTTTTTTATTGCATAGTCAACAGGCGTTTGATCACCATCCTGCGTGACGTTAAGCAGCGATGTGGTCTATGATGGAGCACATAGTTTGTTTATTAGTGTCTATTTACCCGTAAATTGAAGACCTCCAGACTATACTGTGCAGGAAACACAGACTCTGACAAGTCTAGAAAGTTGAAACTAGAAGCTAGAGACGTAAGTAAAAAATGTA
>SJJU01072206.1:0-37564 GCA_012932125.1 Conopomorpha cramerella
GGCACGTCGTACACCATCGTGGAGCGGCCGGCCTCCTCGCACGGCCACCACCCCGGCTACGGGCAGCACTACGCCGGCAAGCTCGGCAGGACGCCGTATTTGGGCTCCACTAGCATAGGGAATAATACAGGTAATGCTTAGGAGCTATAGGCTTCTTTACCTACATAGCCGTGTGCTAACGACGAATATAATCTTAATAATATTATAAATTGGGGGAGGCCCTCGTCTAGCAGTGGACGTTATGTGGCTGATGATGATGATGATGAATATTATAAATGGGAAAGTGAGTTTGTGTGTTTGTTCCGCTCTCACGCCGTAACTACTGAACCGATTGCTTTGAAATTTTGCAGACCTATAGTTAGAAGTCCGGTTTAAATAACAAGGTACTTTTTATCCCGGAAAAAAATAGATATTCCCGAGGGAAAACAAAAATATTCCTTTATACCGCAATATAACCGAAGTCCACGCGGGCGAAGCCGTGGGCGAAAAGCTAGTAATACATACATATGTCACCATCCCAGCCCAACGTTGTAGAGGTCGTAAGAGGCGACTGAGCGAACTCTCTAGAGGACGAGCAGCAGCGCTCTCTGTGAGTTAAACCATAACTCCACTGCGATCGTCAACCCGCCTGCCAAGCGTGGCGAGTATTGGCATTTCCCGCCAAATGATCATGAAAATCTGGGAAAGGCCCTCGTCCAGCAGTGGACATCGTGATGATGATTATCTATATAATACCTATATTGGTACAGTCAAAATCTAATGATGAATGAATATGCATTGCATATATGAGTTTCGTCTTTTTTCTATATCGTCTTTATTTTAATTACTTTGAGGAAACCGGACACGGCTTGCCGTGGTCGAGGGAGTTCTGGCTGACTATAATAGTTATAATATGGTTATAACAGAAGTCACAGAGGTGGGAAAGTGTGTGGGATTGCTACTATTGATTGGGAACCGCGAAGAGAGGTAGGCAGAAGCCCTTAAATGCACTAAATGTACGCGATGGTTTTATTTATTTATTGGAATCTGACACTCTAGGCACTGACATGTACAAAAGTTGATTGAATACTCAATAATTTTCTACCAGACATCTAAAAGTTTGTAGTTATGAGAATGCTAGAAAATATACCTAAATTGTAAAAGAAGCAACTGAAATCTTGTAGGAACTAAAGTATCAAGTATAATAGTAGGTACAGGAATATTATTATGACACAAGAATCAGCATTGCCGAAGGCAGTAAAATTATGCTTACGAACGAATAACCTAAAGGCATTTTTGGACACTGCGGAAACTGGTAGCATATCATAAACGGACAGCTGTCACGACGACAAAGGGGTTGCCCAGTTGCTTTTGTAGTGAACATTTGTAGGAATGTTGATCACAGAGTATCGTAAGTAGGGAATGTGAAATCGGTCAAAAATCTGGTTTACCACCCTAAGGTTGAAACTCATATGAACGACATTAGGCAATACGGTTAATTTTGTACTTGTCACATTATGCCAATTCTTATTGACGTTTTAATTACAAAGAAAGTGATATACCACATTCTTGACCGACTGTACCTACAAGCCCGCAACTTATGCCGCTTAGTTCCTCTTCATTAATTTATTAAAGGTAGTTTCAAAAAGTTTGTACGCTGTGGTACGCTGATAATTATTCAGCTTTTAATTTTATAATAAGTATGAAGGATAGCATGAGTGCAAAGAGCACTTTCACATGAGATTTTAACGTTTTTCCACAAAAATCTATGAACCTCGATGAATTTGGTTATACTTAGTTTGAGTCTTCAAAAAACTGCCATAACCAATAATGACATAACAATAACACTTGTGAAAAATATCCGGGTCACACATAATTTTGTGTACACAATACATTTAAATTTTATATCTCGTAATCGAGGGGAGGTGACTCAGTAAAATATATTGTTTTTTAAAGACAATAGAACATCAAAAAAGAAAGTTATTAGTATTGTTTTCTTGTATTTAATATTACATAAATAATTATATAATTTATTGAAGTTTTATGTGTGTCTCCAAATTATTGATCACGAGTGTGTTTAATGTGTTGGTAATCGTCGTATCATTGTCAGTCATCCAGTTTACTATAATACTTTGTAATGCTCTTGTCCGGGCTGTGGCCTTAGGTCCGTATTCTGAAACGTAGATCATGCACTTACTAAGGAAAGTTTCATGTTTTGTCTCACAATACCGAAAGGAACAACTTTTGTAGTGGAAGAATTGGAGAGCATGACCTCTTTTTTGTTTTTTAAAATCAAAATAGCCATGTAAATAAAAATACCTATGAATAATCGCGCCGTCATTCACCAGCCAGTGGTGGCCGGCCTCGTAAATACGCGCCCCGCACCATAACATACATATATATATGTACATATATAAACATCATTACAAAAAATACAAAAAAAACTAAATAAGTTTTTAAGCACATTTTGGAAAATAGTTCTTTATCCTAAAATGTTCATTGCATTAGCACGCGAAGCCCTAGAACAAAAGTGGTTCCTTTGTGTTAGTTATACAAAGTCTTCAAGACCCATATTCAATATCAATAGCCATTACTCAGGTGGCTTAAGTACCTGTCGTCTGTCTCTTTCTCGCAAACACGAGCCGAGACAGAAGAGAGCTGTGCTTGAGGGAAGTTTCAGAATACTGGTCTAAGACCATCCGTCCTGTGTCTTTACCTACCGTTACCCTAAACAACGCTACTTATCATCAGGCGGCACAAGCCTTCGCAACAGCACGAGCCACCTCAGCGCGGCCAACGGCACCAAGAAGCGGCCCATCTCGCCGGAGCAGGTGCTCCGCCTGTTTGGACAGGGCGGCGCGGCGGCGCTGGGTAAGGCGCTGCCGCCCTCGTACCCCGCGCACTCCGCGCCCGCCCCCGCCAGGCGCCTCTCGCCGGCCAGCAGCCCCAGCAGTACTACGCATCATGTGAGTGAGACACTTCTTTTGGTTTTGTTGAACGCAGAACAAAGACTTTCTAGAACACCTCCCGCCATGTCGATAACAATTTAACTTTTATTTTGAATGTCCATGAAAATATTGAGAAAACAAAATGAACGGGAAGATACATTGCTGATGACTGTTATTCGTTACAATGCAATAGTATTTAGTCATGTTTCTATATCGTATTTAGTGATGTAACTTTGTGAGTTCCAAGACATTAACCTGTGTATTCTGGAAGCCGCTATAAATGCTCGAAGACGAGTCGCAGTGTTCAGAAAGAAGTTAGGATATCCTAGTAAATACCTAAACAGAATTGTCATAAACAAATTAAAACAACAAAACACAAACAGCTTCTATTGATCGTTTAACATACCGAATATGCCTTAACGATATTGAATATAGTTTGTACATGCATTATGTAACCAGCCCCATCCCGTCTTTGAAACGTTATTAAACCCCTACTTACATCTCTTGATGAGAAAGCTCTTTATCCCCGGAGAATATCATCGACAAAGGAGTAGTGAGTGTGTCGTGAACACATGAAGCCTGCAATAAAGGGCCATCAGTCTTGCCTCAGCCGTAATTGATCTCCCTAGACGACGTCAATTAGCTAGCTCGCGCTTGTAGTGTTGTGGATGGAGGCAAATAGCTCCAGGCACATCACTAACAGAAGATGTAATTAGTTACGTATAACAATACAATATTGGAACGTAAAGTGAAGGATTGAAGGGTATTGTGCTGTATAAGTTTAATTATGAAAGAAAGATGTTCTTCTTGCAAGAATTTAAAATTTACTTAAATTGTGTCTCTAAATTAGAGAATATATTCACTGTGATTAAGCTATATATTGGTCGTCCGAAATAGTTTTCGAATCAATTCCTAACATACTAATTGCGAAAACTGAACCGGGTGCAAAATTTGTGAATTACAAATAATGTAACATTTAAAAAATAAATAAATAAAAAACATTTATAACTACTTAAACAATTGTATTTACTAGCTGTCCCGGCAAACATTTGTTTTGCCACAATAAGTTGCCTTTGTACCCCGTGTATTGGGAGATATATAACTAGATGCATAAAAAATAGATTGTAGCCGATTCGCAGACCTACTGAATACGCATATAAAATTTGGTAAAAATCGGTAAAGCCGTTTCGGAGCAGTACGGTAACTAACATTGTGGGACAACACACATGGAAATTTTACATATTAGATTATTACACGTAATTCACTTGCGAATCTCTTACTAAAAATAAAGAGCTCAGTGCATAAACTACTTAGCTATACTAAAAATAGCGCAGTGACGTGTCCAAGGGTGTCACAAGTAAATAATTCCGAGGCGCGGCCAGTCGATACCGCTCCGTTATTCATGACCGCTGCGACCCAGCGACGTTTAGCCGGCGGCTGGCGTCCAGCCCAAGGCACACGCGGACGAGACTTCGCTGTCTTGACCCGGCAAAACTTGTTTATTTATTTTATTTGGAAGACAACAAGATACACTCCAATAAAATCCAATAACAAAGCTGCACACATTACAGTGCAGTGCTATCGTAATTATAGGCTAGCACAGAAAGGATAATTTGCATTTTAGTTTAAAGTTACAAAAATATTAATGTGCACATTTTATTACTTTTATGATGTTGTTTTGTCAATATAGATTATTAAGTGTTTCCCTGCTATTATATGTGTGTATCATGCCTATAAAACTTTCTCTAAAATATTTCTATATAATAAAGAAAACCAATACATTCGCATTTTCTTTAGGTTTCTGCTTGAAAACGCAAGGAGAAATTACAATCCAACGCGGTAAAGTACATAAGCACCTTATCATTTTCAGTCCTTTCAACGATCTAGTCTTTTAGAATTTCAGAAACTTGGGACTAGGTGTTTTTGGAAAACATACATTGTAGTTTCATGTTTTTTTGGGTTTAGGTTCTCATGTGCCGGAGGGGGTTCATCCCTCCCTATCAGCCGTTACTCTAGACTATAACTCTAGGCTTGACAGAACCCTAGAGATTTAAAAAATGTATCCAAATCCTTAAAAGAATTTCCCCCAGAACTCAGGTGATAAGTCATTTTATTCGGTTGAACACAATTTGTAATAGATTTAGACCCATTCTGCAGAATTTGGCTTTGCGGCATGTTGTTTTACGACTTACCTACAACCTACTACGTGGAGAAAATATACGGGCTGAATTTTATGGTCACCGTCCGTGAGATGCCTGAGCTTATTGAGCTATGTAGGTTCATAAGTACCTATACTATGTACAGGTATATTGAATATATATAAAGTTGTGTAAATTATGGTACTTGACTGTCTGTTATTATGTACCTTCAGTAGAACTCTGGTACTCTTGGCAATTCTATTGTGAAATATTAAATATAACTATTAAATTAAGACAACAGTTAGATAAGAAGATAAGTTTATTCGTAAACCTTGTAAAATGTAATATGTGTATTTGTTTTAAGAAAAAATGGACGTGCATTTTAATTGCGACATAAATTGATTTTAGTTCCCCTTTTACAAACACGCTTTCACCGGCTAAAGTTAAAATCTCATAGGTTTACTTCGGGAATTATTTACTTCATGGGAGGTGAAACTAACACAAAATAATGTAAAACACAGTACGTACAGTTCATTCACTTTTAGAACACTTGACTTGACGTCCTTTAATTTTGCACTCTGCAAAAAAGGACCTACTTTAAAAGGACCACGAATTTACTAGCCGTGAAGAATATTCTAAAAACGAATGAAGTATTATGCGACTGTTATAATTTTATCGCCAAAGGAGCAATTTATTGTACCTGTTATTTTTGACTAGCGACCCACTAGCTGCTCATTAAAATCCGTTGCGTAGTATTAAGGATCTACTTATACATAGGGACAGACAGCGGGAGGCGACTTTGTTTTATACATTGTATTGATGTCCACGATAAAAAATCGTCATAGTCGTACGCCATACACCACAGTCATGGGGTGGGCGACGTACACACAGTCCACCTGTGCTGTCAGTGCGAGCCGCGACACGCCACGCGACCCATCCCCCGCAACAAACCATTCCCTCCTTTTTTTTTACACAAAACAACCCCTACCGGAACTTTCCACGCATAGAAATAACATAATATTCATATAAGAAAAACGCGAAACAACATATGTTGCAGTTCCCATAGCACTGGGTGCATTTTCCCACTTTTGTATCAGAGTGATATCATTCCTTCGTCCCCAATCGCGAAGAAGCCTTGGTTTCGGTGGCCCGGCGGAGTTTTTCAACTGTCATTATCGATTTTTTTCATGGCGAGTCCCACGTTTTGTTATCCAACAATGACAGTGTAAGGTGAAAGAAGTTATAAGTCATTCCGTGATGTGCTGCGGCGGTCCGTACCGGCGCCGCTCGTTTGATGCTGTGGGGGTACACGTGTTGTTGGCAAATTGGATACCTTTGAAAACCATGAGGTGAGCAATAAAGTAGTTTACCATGTTAATGAGTGTACACGTCACAGATTATGATAATGACCTCCTTTAAAGTCTGTAGGCGCCAAATTAAATAAACCGACTATAGGTTTCCGTATTCATATTCGATGTTATTTATATCTTCATGATTTATTCAACTCTTCAACATTTTCATTCATGAAACGGATTTCCTCTGACTTCAAACAATATTCAAGGATGTTCGAGAAAGCCTACTAGAGAATCTTTTGTGATGTTAAACATCTGCAGCTTTGTTTGCCGGCCGTGTTTTATCGCGAAGGCGCTCGAGGCGATATTGGAACGAATTCCTTGCAATAACCGTACTACTTGTAGAGAATGTTGCTGGCTTAGGCCCTCTCGGCTCCCGGAAATCTTTTCTTTTGAAATAAAGGAATTGTACCTCGACAAGCGGTCTTTTGATGTACGAACTGGAATTTCACTACAAAGCTTTAGACGATGGATGATTAGAAAATCTTAGAATGGAATAGATTTCGACTCGTGGACACTCAAAATAAGACAGTTATATTGTTCTAAAGGATACGAGATACGTCATTGAAAGTGTTAATAATTAAGTTTTTGACTTTTATGTTTAACTAGCTGACTCGGTAAATGCTGTTTTGCCAATATGCACTATTAACAATAATTCCCTGCTATTATATATGTACTATGCATATAAACCTTTCTCTAGAATCACTCTATCTATTAAAGGGACCCACATAAAAACTCGTGGCGTTGCTTTAAACATCTAAGCATAAATAGGGACCGACAGCGAGAGGAAGGGAACGCGGCAACTTCGTTTTATACTAGGTACTACTACTCATTTTACAAAATTGACGATTTTCTGCCTCGGGAATTTAGTAAAGTGAGCACGGGAATTTTTGTACGGAGATGAAACATTTCTTTTCCGTCGCCATAGTAAAAGTTGCTTATGTTGACGAGCCCAACAACGTTTGTAAGACCATTACTCGGGGTCCTTACACTCAGTATATTCGTATTATACTATGTATTGATTGATGCTATTCGTGTTGTTTAGTTTTTTCCTTGGCCGACCGTACACCTATGTATACCTATTTACATCACAACACAGAGGGGGGGGGGGGGGGGGCAATTATCCACTCTCTGCATCTCTCTGGATTGTAGTGACAAACGATGTTCATTGCTGTTTTACTGAGAACCAAGGTGAAATGAGAGTTACGAAACCTGTATATAACCACGTCGTTTGACAATGCGTTTTTATAACCATACGACTACGAGAGGGTAGCAGGCTTCGTCTTCAAGTCTGTCTCCCACAGCTGCTGTTCTAGACGGATAATCGATTTCCATTTCCTACGATCGTGGCTCTTTGTTAGCCATTAACTAATCTCTTTATCACAGCGCCTCGGTTTTTAGTTCTTCTTATCACGCCTCTTCTTCAGATACGTCTTATCCTTAATATAGGTATCCCAAAAATAGACGTCCAAACGACGTAGTAACGGTGTAAAGTAGCAAAGTAACCAGAAAAAAAATACATGTACCTTCTTTCAAAATGAAAATGGATTAAAAAGTAAAAAATCGTACGATCAATATCTTTCTTTTAAAATTTTTGTGGTCGTCATTTACCTCCGTTACTCGTGGTACTGGACAATGACTTTCCAACCCCGTGTACGCCCCACATTCCATCCGTATATTTACATAGCTATTAAAATGTGTTATAGTGTCTCGTTCAGCAGTGGACTTCATGTGCCCGATGATGATGAAAATTTATGCATATTTAGGAAACATTGTGTCGAAAGTGTCAAATACACATAAAATGTACATATCCAAACAAGCCAACAGTTTAGGCGATGATGAATGAGTGTGTACATGAAAGTAAAACAAATGGTTTTTTATCACAATGTTATGTTTGAAACTTTCACGTATGTAAAATACAATACTGTGTGTGTTGTATAGTTTATTAGCTATTCGATTGTACTTGACAGTATTTTTTACGTTGTACCTAAGTAGCTCTATCTCGCTCATTTAGAAAGTCGCACGAGTAGGATAGAAGTAAAAAATAAAACCAATCTAAAAGCGAATGAACTGTATGTCTCAAGGTGCAGATGGATCCTCCTCCATCGCATACTCGACCTGTAGCTGGACCTTTAGTTCGATTTCGTAGCCAGATTTTGTAGCTTGGTTACGGCATGGGAAAGAATAGACAGATCAGCATGGGATGACTTATAGGACATCGTAAATTAGCGCTACTTTGATCCACGGAGTAACTTTGATCAGAATTCTGCCTTTTTATTTAGACTCCTTCTTTATTTAGTATTTAAGAATACGGAATGAAGACTCTTTGGCTTCAAAGTTCCGATCAAAGTGCCCCCGTGATGCCAAGTAACCCCAGTATATGGTACTTTACTAAATTCAATACGCTGCTGTATAAAACACAAAGTCACCTTGTATGGCTGTCTGTCCCTATGTATGCTTAGATCTTCGAAACTACGCAAGGGACTTTGATGCTGTTTTATTTAGTATATAGACTGATTCTTGAGCAAGGGTTTTATGTACAATACATGCATATAGTAGCAAAGGCACACTGATAAACAATTTATTTCCTTTCTTTGTGTTAATGTATTGTCTTTCTATTTTGTTTATTTGATTGTATTTCTTTTTTGTTGTTATTGTTAATATTATGTTCAGTTTATGTTAGATAACAAAGAATTATATAATATTCAGACAACGAAATATATGTATACTTATACGAAATACATAAAATATTGGCCATGTTTTCCGGGATAAAGGAATTGTAAGCAAGATGTTTGTTGTTGTGCGCAGGCGACGTACCGAGTGGGCGAGCGCGAGCGGCCCTACTCGTCGGGCGGGCCCGCGCCGCCGCCCGCCGAGCCCGCCACGCGCACCGTCTCCATGAGCCGCGACCCCGCCGACTCGCACGGCTTCGGCATCTGCGTCAAGGGCGGCAAGGAAGCAGGTACCACACTACACTCATACATCGATCGTGGCGCTTAACTTTCTCGCCACTCCTGTATACCTCTGTTTTGATTGTGTATTTCCATATTTTTTTTATCACTATGAACAAGCGTTTGACCACCATCCTGCCTGCCTGATGTTAAGCAGCATTTCCTATACAATATGGAGTATATAGGATAGCATAGGATATAAAGGACATTGTTTATAAAATTCCATATAATACGATTTTATTCGCTTAGGTTAGCTGCCAAGTTTATTAGCCACACTCCGAAAGATCCATGTCGGACTATATAACCCTCAAAATTCTTTATTTTTTTACTTCTGCCAAGCGTTTATCCAGTTTGTATCTACTAGGGTTACCTAGTCTAAGGACTAGGGTTCGTTTTTTGCCTATTTTATTTGGTATTTGTGATTATTATCGGGTTGACGCCTGTCCATTCAGAAACTCTATGGCGAACTGTAGGGGAACGCCAGTGTAAGTTATCAGCTCAAATTATAGGTGTTTTCAAGTTAGCGGAGGACTTGCCGAAACAAGATACCGACTGACAGACAAATGTGCCGTCCGAAGAACGGAACCTCTCAAAAAGTCCACTGCTAGCCACTTATGATAAATATACTAGTGGTCACCCACCGATGGGTGTCGATTATCAGCTGGGCTACATCGCTCACAACGCATACTTAGACTTATAGACAATAATCCTTAGATTGTAGGAGCATCCGTGCAACACGGACCATGTTCTGGAACATGGTCGTTGTTGTCGAATGGCTTGTGTGGTGGTGGGCTTGTTCCTGTTTTTCCTGGACTCCATGTTTTTTTACTCTCTCAAGTATGTTAATTGGGTGGAAAAACTCTTATAGCAAAAAAGTTTAATCATGTCACAAACGGAATCCAAATAAAAAACCAAAAATATTTTTTGGCCACCTCCCAATTATTCCGTAAGACCTGTCTAACGAAGCCTCATAAAAACAAAAGAAAATACAGGAAACGAAATTTTCATTTCAATTTTAGGTGTAGGGCTACCCTAAAAAAACAATTCTTCTACATTTTACTCTGCAGCTCTCTCCCCGCGTCTAATTTGTATACGTATTTGAGACAAGTTGATGAACATGGCGTAGCTATTGTAGTAACATTGTTGACTACGTAACCCTAAAAGCGAAGTGGGATATTGTGATGGCGTGTGTGAGGGGAAAGTAGAACAAGTAGATGGGTTTCTCTGTGTGTACCTGTCTCTTTGTGCTTAATGTGTCACAGAGTGATTGTTGCACATAAGATGAACAATCCTTCAGAGCAGGGGTACAGGAACTTTTTTTTTTACTCAGTGAACAAGCGTTTGACCACCATCCTGACTGGTGTTAAGCAGAGATGTGGTCTACGATGAAGCACACTTATTTACCGCGCTATTATACTGCACAGGCACTATGAACTATGAAAGTAGACCGTTAAACCGTTTGCTTCGCGTAAATGGAATATCCACCTGGTATGAATGGCGTTTTCCTCATTGTCATATTGTAAAAGCGCGATGGGGGCATTAGACTATGCAACTTCGTAGCACACTCTCCAAAATGCACCTTATTTTGTCATCTACATTACGTTGTTTAAAGTGTCCATTCGGTCTATATTCTATTATCGAATGCAAAATCAAATCCAACATCTGATCTAGCTTATCCTGTACTATGAGTCCCAGAGACTGATATACTTACATAAATACTTTTAAATACATACATAGATAAATAAAACAACTAAACGCACACAATAAACGCCTAAACTAACTATCACTAAAGTTTTATGCCGACGACGGTGGAAATAGAACCCACGACCGTGGTTCTAAAGGCAGATGACCTGCTCACTAGTCCATGAAACGTTTAGAAAATCCACAGAAACGTTATCAACCGCGTGGACCAACTAATATACTATATTGTAATGTCCTACATAAAACAGATCAGCTTACATTAGCAAAGTTTAGCTTACTTTCAGATTTTGCCCACATGTTCCGTTTAACTTAACTTTTCACAATTCGGATACCTATACTTCGACCCGAAGTGCTTATTGCTTTTTCAGCAAAAATGAAATATCCTATATCCGTGAAAACTTTTGGGTCCGATAGAAAGTTGCCGATTTTGTTCGAAGACATGGCAAGTTTACCAGTTTTCTGATTTGTTCATAAGGACGTATTTTCACATATGTGTGTGTGTGTTATTGTTAAATGATTTCGTACATTCAGAAATGTGTTTATTCTTCAATTATTTTGTTTGACATTGAAAGTTATTGACCTTAGTCAATTAAAAACTGTATTGGCCATTTTAAGATCATTCCTTTATTGAACGTCTCTTGTTTAATCTAACAACGAGAAATGTAAAAAAAACATTTTTTCTGAATTAATAAATTAAATATTCAGCACTAAGCACATTAAATATTCTGAACTAATACATTTAACAATCAGTACTAACAACATTAAATATTTAGTACTAATACATTTAATAATCAGCAATAAATACATTTAATATTCAAAGCTAATACATAACATAAACTAACTATTTTGGAATCAGTGGCTATCATAGTTTTTATACCTACAGACAATTCATAGGTGCCAGGTGTAAAAACGTCACCTTTGGAAACAACAATTGACATATTTGAATCAGTTTAAGTTAAGGCGTTATCAAAACAAGTTTTGCCTCGTCGCGCTCAAATTGATGCCGTAGAAAGAGAAAGAAAGGTTTCGTTTCCGAACACGAAACAAAACGTACTAATTGTTTAAGTTTTTCTCTCACAAAAAACAAAACCAAAAACAAACACAAACAACGTGTATGTGAATAATCACCTTGTACATTAATGAAGTACAGTTCGACCTGTTTATTAATGCGGAAAAAGGCACATGTCAAAAATACTAGTAGTTCAAATAATAAATCTTCTATTATGTTTATTTTACCGTCCGTGAATGTGTTAACCCTTTTAATCCCAAAGCGAGGCAGGCAGATGCAAATGTAATTTAACGCAACGTGATAGTGAGTAGATAGTGAGCTAATGTTAAAAACTATTCGTAATTATAAAGGTTTCCCCGCAGGTGTGGGCGTGTACATCTCCCGAGTGGAGGAGGGCTCGGTGGCGGAGCGCGCGGGGCTGCGGCCCGGGGACTCCATCCTGCAGGTCAACGGTACGCCCTTCTCCGGCATCTCACATGAAGACGCTCTTAAGGTAATGTGATTTAATAACTCTGAGATTCTTATATGCTTACCCTTTTAATAAAAAACGCGCTATCAATTTTATACTAACGTTATTATGTGTCTAATTGAACTGGTTATTCGGCATTTCACATACAATTGTTCACAAACGAGTTGAGTAGATATATATAATCTATTATTGGTAAGGTAAGGTAAGTAAGTAGTAAGTATAAAAAACCACAGATCAGGTACTGATGATACAGTTAAAAAAATCCCGACGCACACAACAAATACCTCAGCTCATGACACAACTCTACTGTATCTGGTGAAATGGAATCACCGAGAAGCCCTTACATACTAATACTTAAAAAGCTTATACGTGGTTGGGTGTATTGTTGTAGTGTTACTTTGCACGCAAAAATTACTAATGGAACTTTATAACTGTAGGTAAACAATTTGACAGAGAGTCCCGATACGCAAAGTAGGGAGGAGATTGGACAGGGGCATATAGAAAACAATTAAGTCTTACGATTAAGATAAATCTGACGGTTCACATTTTGACTACTGATATTTTTTTAACACAATGTACAAGCGTTTGCCCACCATCCTGCCTGATGTTAATCAACGATGTGGTATATGTATACGAGAATAAACCATATAATATAAAACTCCGAAAGGATTGCGCTAAACCGAGGAGTAAAGTAGTTGTACTAGTTTGCGAGAAACACACACCCACCTATAACAATTAAACACCAAGGTGCAAACCCTCTCCTTGTTGCCAAGGAAGCCGAACAAGTTTGTAAGAAACGATCGCTAAGCCGCATACTTGTTGCACCAAGCTGAGCTGGCATGGCCCCCGGGACCTTGGCCAAATGGTGCAGTAGTCAGCATGAGCTGCCAAACGACTAGAATGGCTTGTCAATCTCACTGTACAGCTGCATACTGCTGGTGCGGTCGATTGTATTATGGATCGATATGTTATACCTATTTTACTGGCCGTGATTGTGTTCACTCCTCAGTCCCAGGTAAATGTCACTGTCAAAATTTTCCCTGGGGCTCGTAATTTGAAACTTAACTACCGTCAAATATGCATGTACGATTTCCATTCTCTAAAAGGTCGCTTATTTGGGACTAAATCGTCGATCAGTATATATAGCAATGACAAACTGAATCAATCAGTAAGTTATTTGTATGGACTATGTAGAACTATAAAGGTGTGGGCGAGGAGAGCGACGTGCGGATTTGCTCGAAAAAATAAATTTTACTTAGCGGCTGCAGTGCAGAGGTAGCTCCACTTGGTATCGGAAGTTGTGGGATCGATTCTGGCTACTAATGGTTCTCCTTTCGGAAACTTTCGGCTCGTTACCCGTTGGGTTAAATACGCTTGGTGAAGCGTGAGCATTTGCTTAACAAGCGCCTCTGCTTACACTGTTTTGGAAATAAAAGCCATGGAGTGAACTTGTTTATGTAAGTCTTTATATACAGTAGGTTAAGCGTAAATCAACCTTGAGCTCAGTATCATTTAGTGATAACTATGACGAGCTTATTCAATACTTACTTTGTTTTGGCAAGAGTAACGAAACTCCTAAATCACTATTAACATTTTCGTACTTTTAAAAGAGCAAAATAGAATAGTTAAATGTATTTACGTTTATTGTATTTATTATCTAGCATAAACCGTGAGAGGCATCTGTCCTGCAGTGGACATCATTTGGCTAATACATATTTTGTTAAAATATACACTCATATATACATATTTTGTTAAAATAGACAATTTCTCTACGCTATAAATTGCTACGTGATCGATTGACTACGCGTAGTCGATGTAGTCAGAACTACGAGACGTAGACGGACTTCACCTACTTATGCGCCTCGTGGGGCGATTTTTTTAAAAATAGGTTTTCATTTTATTACACCGAAGAAATTAATTTAGAAAATAAATAAATAAAAAATTTAAAAAATAAATTATTTAAAAAATAAAGGCAGAGGCACTTTCTCATAAGCAAATGCCCACGGTTCACCAAGCGTATTTAACCGAACGTGACAGGGGGTGAGCCTATCGCCGTTATATAAATAATATATAATCTAAATAAAAAATGAATGCACTTAGTAGAAGCACTTGCTAAGAAAATGGCCGCGGTTCACCAAGCGTATTTAATGTTAATGATAACGATTAAATTTTGAAAATGAGAAACAAGACGCAATTGCATTTCATCGCTTGCCGCATGAAACTCCTATCCACTACTAATTGCTAAATGAATCAGTTGGGCATAGCAAAATGGTTATAGAAGAGTAGTGGTCGACATTTCCAAGGATATTATACTTATTTTAATTGCTTATTTTCTGTAAGTCTACTGTACAATGTGAGTTATTGTTGCTTAGTGGTAAAACAATAATAACAAGTTGTTTAAACTGAACCATCAAATCTTACTACATCTTTAATTACTCGTCTCTTCTCTTATTGCAAGGAAGCATTTCTGTAATTTGCCATAATTGAAATTGAAACGTACTTAGCCTGACAAGCTGATTCTATTTTCGTATCTGTTCGGCTCAATAATGTGTTTGTCCGAGAGCGAATATAAACTCAAAACAAAGGAAATTGCAGCACATTTCCATTAATGGTGGATGATATTTCTGGCGAATTTTATAACTTATTCAGAACTTCGTAAATGTTGATTGGAACTGGCAGTTCTTTTCAGAAAATAGTATTGCTTTATTTAGATGGTTCTATAAAGAAAATATTCTTGAACTCTTCTTCTCAGTTCTTTAACTGAACAATCGTGTCAATATTATGCTATTGGTCTGAACGTAGGATGTGCACTTTTACAGGTATTTTAATTTATGTGAGGAAATTTTATAATTTGTTATATTTTTTTTTATTTTAGTTTGGATGATTGTAAATATTTGTCAACAACATTACGCACTGGTTGTACTGTGATGTAATGTGTGTTCTGTATATTAATAAATAAATAATAAAAAAAAAATTCTTAGTTAAAATCTTTGAGTATGTTTTCATATGGTATCACTAAGCAGCGTAAAACCCACAATTTTTTAATTCGAATGTTGAAATATGTTATGTTAGTGAAAAACATATCTGCCATTTCAATCATTCAATCAGCAACATGGGGGAATGAGGTATGTTTCTCAAGGCCAGGTAACCTTCCGTATAGTTTGTACTTATGTAACGAATTTACGGATGTGCGAAGGAAATGCCATCTATTTATAAGTCGGTACGATTATTTTAGGTTTTTGGCTATAGTTTTACCTCGAGAAACATAATCCACATATCTTTCCAATCGTATCTGACTAGTCTAAAGACACTGACGTAAGCATAAGGTTTCGTCGAAGGAACCATATACGACTATGGGAAACCAGCTGACCCGGGAAGACCCGTTGTTTCTCTGCTATTGTCTGCATATATTTCCCCAATATCTATCTAAGATAAACTCATCAAAATCCGTTGCGTAGTTTTAAAGATTTAATACATAGGGACAGCATGAGGCGACTTTATATTATATTGTTTATTGATGTGTTCAACTGAATATATTATATAATATGTGTGCAGAATAAAGCAACTCAGTCATGGCGTTCTCTTACGTATATTCGTTTAATTAAGTTCTATAAACTCGAGATTTTTTAAATCGTTTCTTTGCGTGTGTAAAAATACTTACGATCCATTTAGATCTTCTGCGGGTTGTATTTAAACCCCGTAATACTTATTCTAAACATTAATTTCGTTTACAAGTGAATTGGTATGTTTAGGCGATTTCAAAAAGGAGTCTTTCTCAAATAACTGTGTGAAAATGTTTGTTCTGGAAACGGATTCTGATGATTATTTTTTTGTTGAAAAGAACATATTTCAAAAGTGGCCTCATTAGTAAGTAAACCAGGGCTTGATGATGGCAGACCAGATAAATCGGGAGGTCGGTTCTTTTTTCTATAAAATTATCCTAATTATTTTTTATAGTTATAAAAAATCAGTATGCCATTTAACTATATCGTCTGGCTTTACCAACTCAAAATATAATTCCTGAAATTATACCTACACAACTGGTATAAAAGTGCAATCGTTAATTACCGCAACCGTTAATTGAATACGGAAAATTACGCATTGATTCATTATAATATTTATTCATAACGATACGGTCTGGAATTGGTGGTAATAGATTTAAAACGGCTTAATTTCTATAATACCACTTCAGGGACATGATGGCCGCAACACGGCCATTGCGCCAGTTTTATTAATGTTGAAGACCGCAAACCAAAATTCGCTACTTAATTAACCCTTTAACGGTCAAAGATTTGTTAGACACATTAGACTAGATCAGACTGGACTTTGAATTGTATCTTGTCGTAAGACTGCGAACATAATTTTAGACCATGAAATTCAAATGTCAAACTTTGTTTGCAAAGTATGACATTAATGACAGTTATCTACCCGAAAATCTGTCAGAAAAACGTCAAAGAAAATTCCTCATTGCCGTTGCGGTCTGGCTGTTAAAATATAACAGTAATACATAGTATAAAACAAAGTCACCTCCCGCTGTCCGTAGGCACAGAGTTTAAGTTAGTTTTAAAGATCTACATCCCGATTTTGATGCGGTTTTCTTTAGGAGATAAAGCGATTCTTGAGGAAGGTTTATATATATATATATAGTACGTACATGCATATAATAGTTGAGAAACACTGTTTAATAAGGTAAATATAAATAACACACTTCACGCCTTTTAATCCCTAAGCGGGGTAGGCAGAGGAACTTGCTAAGCAAGTGCCCACGGTTGTCCATGGTGGGCATACGCTTGGGCATGGTGCCCGAGCGTATTTAACCCAACGTGACAGGGGGTGAGCCCATCGCTGTTATAGGGTTCACACACCTTGTGGTGTGCGGGTTTCATCACGATGTTGTATTTCACCGTACGAGCGTTGCGTTGCGTACATAGGCTCTTAAAAGAGTCCCATTAGTACACGTCCAGTAGTCGAACCTGCGACCTTCTGGTTGCAAGTATACAACCAACTGGATCACAGACGCTAACGCTGTTCAATAATGTACATTAGAATAACAGCGTTTGCTGCGTCATCTAGTTTAGTGATAGTTACGTTTACAGTGTGTCTTTCCACTGGACTCTATCCCCTTTATTACCTTGGCTCTTTCAATTTAAACGTTTCGTGTGCCGTACGACAAGCGCACTGCTTCGCCACTGCACAACGGTCCAACGCAACGTCTATATTGAAAGAACCCGTTTACTCTCCATTCCCCCGTGGGAATCAACTTTTCTATGCCAATTATGTCCGGAAGATTTATCCAATTTCATTTAATCGTCCAGAAGTTATGCATTCATACATTTTTATTACAAATCAATATGTTCTGTAGTTAGTTCTGGTCTAAATCTAGTGCAGTTTCTTTCGGCTGGTAAACTGCAGAATGAAATAGCATTTTATTTTCATTTTCCTCATAGGGAAATAAACGAAAAATCTATTCCAAGGATTTACTATTCGGGGTTTCCATTATTTGTCCAGAGGCCGAGGTTACGTTGTAAATGTCTCGATAGGGAATGGGGACACGAACAACATAATGTCTTTCCATTATTCTTGTACTATACAACTGACCCAGAGAACTTTGTAACGCCACAAACATTTGGCAACCTTACTTATTCATGCCAATATTCAAATTCAAACGTACTTATAGTCCTCGCGCTGTTTGATATATATAATAATAGTGGACTCGACAGACGTTGTTCTGTCTTAACTATTAATATGAATATAAAATTAGTACAACCTCCAGGGTGGCCTGTGCCCAGTGGATGTCACGAAATATAAACAATCCTATCTCTGAAATTAGACGAAATCACATATAAATTACAATTTTTGTGAATATCGGTAGTATCGGTGAAGAGTGCATTGGAAACAAACACAATGACACTGGATTTTTATATATTAAGATTTACGAAAGCTAACAAAGCTATACTGCTAGTTAAGAGTCAACTATAAAGTTCATCAGACACGGCTAAGTACGTGCTTCGTCGCTACGCATTGTTGCAAAGTTATGTCAGAACCTGTTAAGCACTTTTTGTGTAAACCAGAGAACAAACAGATATTCATGGACATCGAAAACATAAAGAGACAGAAGAGGATATTTCTTTTTACAGCGCATTAAGCTTCTTTCTATCCAAGAAATAGCATTACTCTAGCGACGGTAATATTTCTGTATTTACGCAGAAACTTTTGCTTTTGTACTCGCAGAAGTAGGCATAACTTTCTTTCTCTGGAAAAAGTTGCGCATATTACCACGGCTGAATGTTCTTGTTTACATTTCACAGTGTTGTAAAGAATTTTATACAGACAGAACTTTCATATCACCCTCTGTTGTTTCGGTGGAGGAATTTTAACAGGACGTGAGTTGAACATTTTATTATAATTTTACAATCTGATGTAACTTTGGTTGAATATTTTGACAAGATAATAATTATGTTTGATGTTGGTATTCGAATGAATACTGAAATTTTGGTGATTAATGACATTAAACTGGTTATAATTTTGTGATAAATGGTAAAATTCGTGGGCCTGAATTTGAGGCGATCTTGGTGAGACATGAAATGATTACATGATCTCATAGATAATTTAATTTATTATTATGAAAGAATTTTCCGAATACGTGTCGCTAATTATACATATATACCGATACCGTTTCTTGCTGATAAAGAAATCCCATAATGAACGTGAATGGTCGCGTTTTAACTATTATAAGCGATCTAAAATACAGTTATTTCATATTAATCCTGAAAATAGTAAGTATATTTCAATCAATCTCCTTCCTTTAAGCGAGTCTCATACATTGCTACAAAAACATTTGATTGCATAGAGATATAACTTAGTTTATAAATCTATACAGAACCACTTAAGTTGAATACTTTTTCATGTTCCTTTCCAGTAATGTATAGTACAATGCAGCTCCGCCGTAAATAGAAAATTGCTCAGTCAACTAATAAAACTGTTAAAAGCCTCGGAACAAACTGTGGCACACATGAAAGTGGCAGGCATGGAGCAAACATTTGCTTTCTAATAACGGACCATTATCGTGTAAAATAAGTCGACTTACGGTACACTATGTTTGGAAACATGATGTTTCTTGCATTTCATTCTCGCAGTGTTTTCGCCAACATAGAAATGTTGGTCTTGAAACTTTCTCGAAATCGCGTGTCACTGTTATGGCAGCCATCCAATACACTGACGTACGTAGTACGTACGTAGTGTTGATTAAATATTCCTGAACGCTGCACGGTTTAAAGTCATTCCGTTCTTACAGTAAAAGATTTGACGTTTTTCGTTTTTCATTTAGATACCTACAAATAATTTTTTAGTCAACTGTGTACATCTAAATCGTTTTTCGATTTTCACTTGGGGGAGTAGCTTAGATTCTTACCTACATGTCAGACAGATTCGTGGCTCCTATTATTTGTCGTGTAACACGACTTGTAATCAGTCAAAAGACGTAGGGGCGAGTTCGAGGTTTAATCGGACTGATAACTTTTTTATTTTCTCTTCGATCTCTCAATTCACAAGAAAGGCATTTGAAATTACAGTTAAAGCGTCATCATTAGTGTGTAAATTCAGTAAAGTACGATTTTCTCGCTCTCAAATTATCGAAAAATAAATCGTTTGAACATCTATCTAACAATCCGAAAGACCGGCCCCATCATTTCCTTTGCCTATTGTAGACCTCATTCCATTGTTCTAAGGCTTTCATTCGTTATCGTATCGGCGTTTTTATGAAAAGTGAGCTTTCACTTTGCTTTTTCCTTGTCAGTCGAGTGATCATTTACTCAAACTAACCGCCTGTTTATGCCTTTATTCATATAACAAATAGGTCAACTAAACTGTATCTACACAGGGAGAGAGATGTGATCTGAAAAGGTACGAATCAAAATACGAATGAATGAATGAGTTGGAGCCAACTTGTTCACGTATCGCTATGTGTTTATTTCTCGTATTTCAAAGTTTTAAATTCAAGTAAAGTTGCAAATTGGCTGCACTGTTAATTGTTACAGGTTAGTCAACTCAATAGTTAGTTAGTGTAAAGTTTTATTTACCTACGACATTTATAAAAGGTACGAGGTTGTGCGGTCGCACAAAAAAATGGTCATCATTATGGTAGAGTTGTTTTACATATACTAACAAGTAAAAATTAACCGTAATGAGTTCTTACGGTGGTAGACTAAATTCTTTGCCAACTGCACATACAGGCGACCTTATCTGTGTATTCAGTACGACAAAAGTGTTCTGCTAATATCACTTCTAAGTTCTTCAACGTTTGTTAACATTCATTCGGACGGGCACCCCCTCGTGTGTTTGCTCTTGGGATCAGCTTCCGGTAGACTGTGTGGCACTCCGCCTCCGCCGATTCCGCCGTGACGTCACGCGGCGCTACGTCATAATCGCAGCTGACGCATTATCGATTTTCTAATTTACAATAAAATAGTGAAGTACGCAGTACGCCTGTATATATTGTGATCTTGATTCGACATTCCTTTCGACGCTTAAACTTACACAACCGCGAATTAACATAAACCTCTTTGCACCAGATGCGCCAAAATTGTGTGGTTTGGTAATTTGCGTTTGTTGGAACGGTTTTTTTAATGCTCTATAAACAAGCGTTTGACCACCATCCCGTCTGATGTTAAGTAGCGGTGTGGTCTACGATGGAACACACTTGTTCACCTTCCTATCGTAGCGTTAAAACGTTTGAGAATCGAAATCGGTCATCAGTACAATAAAACTTCTATTATTATTCTTTCATGTATGTGTTAATGAAAGCATTTTTATATAGAAAAGTGAATAATAACTTTTCTACGTAAGGTCGACTATAAAAACTCTCGTGCCGCAGCTTCGTAATTAATGCGACTTGAAGAAATTCAAATTACTTTTTTTTCAGTCACACTATTAAAATGCAAGAAACAACCTTGGAGTTTTTTTCGCAGCGTACGAAAATGCCTAAGTATTTGTCGTTCTATGTAAAGAAACTATAATGCTTTATTATTCATACAAACGTATATACATAGTTATTTATGTTAGTGATATGGATGCAGTATATTTGACCTTGGCAGAATACTTTTCTTCCTCAGGGCCAGCTGAATTAAACACTATTACCTGAACTACGCTGTCTAGTAAAGCCCATATACGGGTAGCTCAGGATTATTTGTAGTCTACATATTTGTATAGACGTGACGTCATCATATTTGGCACACAGTGGGCCCCGCTACGCAAAGCTCTTCAATAAATGGCCTATATGGCATTGTCATTGTATTGATTCTGCGGTCATAACCATATTTCATGGCATAAATATCAAAGGCGTTTGGAATTCCAACCATTTGCTTGTCGACATTTTAGTAGACCTTAGGTATTTGAATTTTGGTCTAGCAGGACTTGTTAACAGTAAGATCCTATCTTTCACGACCGAGGTAGACTATTAACCAGAGCACTGCCTCTAGGAGGACAGTCACGGATTCGATTCCCGCCTCCGATAGCTTTAGTGATGGGCTGAAAAAAGATTGTGTCCGTTTACGAGCATTGTGTCTTTGTATACATTTAAAAGTATTTATGTGAGTAGGTATTATGTTCCTGGTAACGGTAACACAGGGTATTAATGAAGTTAGTAGGTATCCTAATGACGTCATATGACCATGTGTAACATGGGCGGGGATAGTATTGGCCTGTTTTGTTTGGTATTAAAATATTTTCCTTAATATTAACATTTAAATTGACAACTAATACCTACTAATCTCCGGTTTGTTTAATTACAGTTAGGTGATCGGGACGTGATTTTCTATCTCCTTCTTTAATATGTAAAATGGCTAAAGTAAAAAAGAGATAAAATACCATTTTTAAGGTCATAAGCAAATCGCAGTCGCGTACTGTGGCACCTGTCTCTCGGGACAAGAGGGCGGCGGGCTCGACTCCTAATAATGTTGAGCTAATGCATTTATTGTGGCCGTCTGGATTTATATGTATATAAAAAAGCCAAATATATGATCTGGGATGTAAATTATAATGCTTGCCTTTCTTCCTGGCATGTCGTAGGACTATGAGACTAACTGAAGGCCCGTATTGACATTCTTAACTCCTTATCTTTAGCCTAAATACCAGCTTGTTATGATAAATATGGCTGAAGGGTCCTTGTGATCCTAAGGTTCTCTCCACCCCTTTTGGGGATTACGTACGTCAGTGTATGTAATAAAAGCCAAATACTGGTTCATTCATCATCGCCTATCCGACACCGCTTACGCTAGAGATTTGAGGTCTGAAGGTTTCTTGCGCTGGGATTTAATGAAATATTAATTACGACACAATATACAGAATGTCATAATTACATATGAATGATTTTAAACGTTTCTGCTCGGTTTTTTTGGCCCATAGAGGAAATTATTCCTAATCGGAGACATGTTATAGTTCTATTCCAATGCTCATTAAGTTATTGTTTTCCTACTTGCTATTTTAAGTGAACAATCAACTATAAAACATAACTAAGGTGGTCCGACGGGTATCTGGGTATCACGGTAGCTAAGCATTGGCGGAGAAAAGCACAAGACCGATCGTCCACGCCTTTGGGGACGCCTATGTCTATCAGTGGACGTTAGTGGGCTGAAATGATGAATCGAAAATGAATATTTTGGTTTTATTTGTTCTTTAGATACATGTATTATTAATGTGGCACACTGATAGAAGAAGAATTACACAACATAAAATTACTGTCGGCTATGGGCTCAACCCAACGATCTCCAAGAGAGACTCCGAGTAGGTCTATGGCTCACCCTTTGTCACGTTGAGCGTTAGCGTATTTAAACGCTTTGTGAACCAAGTGACTGCTTAGCAACTCTGCCTACCTAGCTTTGGAATTAAAAAGCGTGAAAAATGCATTTCTTTTTTTAATTTTATTTAATTGCTTGTTATCCAGATGCTGAAGTCATGTCGCACGCTGTCGATGACGGTGCGCACGGCGGGCGCGCTGGTGGGGCGCGCCTCGTGCTCGTGGATGGACCGCTACGGCCGGCCCGCCTCGCCGCCGCCGCAGAAACCACACCGCTCCAATAGCAAAGACAGGTCTATAAGAAGGGTAAGTTTGTGTTACACATGTTACAGGGATTGGTTTGTAACAGGTTATGTAGGATTCTGGTATTCATGCTTCAGAATTACAGTAATTTATAAGGTATTCCTAGACGTTACAATGTCTTAATATGTATTTTAACAGAAAACAGGTCTTGCGTGTCTTTGAATGGGCATTCTACTTTTGAAATCTTTTAGGTTCTAAAATTAAAATCAAATGCCAAAATCTGTTTCCACTGTCTGCTTTGTAGTAACTGTGGGGTGCGCTATAAATAGTTTTTTCATTGATTCATTCTACAAAGTATCCAATTCCAGTAATTTCAAACAAAAACTGTTGGGAAACAAATAATTTTAAAGTAGTGAATAATATAGCAGAAATACTTCTGCAATCGCCGTTTGTTTTTGGTTTCTCTCATTTCTTCGATCACGCGGAGAAATACTTACTTCCTCTCACAATTTATTTTATTTAGGTTTTTTTATAGCCACATGTAGCCATTAATCAGTTTTAGAGCAACGGAAGAATACTCGGAACGGGGTTTTGAACGGAGGTCACGTCGGACCAACATTTGTTATCTTGTCATGGTCTTCGGTAACGGATATCCGATAGCGGTCAGATCCATTGCTGGTAAATGATGGAAAAAGGGGATAAGTTCTGACAAATGATCGTCGGTGTATGCAAAATTAGAGTTTGAAAAAGTTGCAACCGACGTCGGTACTGGTTTAGATTAGCATATTTGTCAGAAATCGTACATTTATTTATTAATTTATTCAGATCATCGTCATAGATCTCGTTTCTTTAATCCTAAAGAGGGTTAGGAGTAGGAACATTTCAAATAAATAATATGTTTTTGATACCTACTAGATTCGCGTATATTTATTGCCTAACTATTAGGATACAGTTTTAGGTGCTATAGTATACATGGTAAATAAAGGTTGTTTTCTGTTGAATTATGATTCAGAACATATATGTAAGGGTCATGCCCATGTGACGATTTTTCGCTGGAGCTAAGTCACAAATACAAAACCTACAAGTTAGTTTGTCAGTCTTGTATGGAACCACACGACGGCGGCGGCGGCGCTAGCACCGGCTCACCGCTTATAGTGTCCCGTACCACACAGACGGATTTAGCATCGGTGAAAAACCATGTCGTGGGCTTGAGCCCTAAGAAATAATTTCACATAAGTTTAAAGGGGATATATGCATATGAGATAAGATTTTTTTCCCTGTCCCCCGTGCGTGACAATTCATTATATATATTTTAAATATATATACTCCTTTTTGCAAATTGTCCTTGTTTTGCCTTCAACGTCTCTCACTCAAGACCACATTCTTAAGACAAAATGTCTCATAATTATTTCATCATTAGGTGGACCTGTGCATAGAACCTGGGCAGTCGTTGGGGCTGATGATCCGCGGCGGGATGGAGTACACGCTGGGCATATACATCACTGGCGTGGACAAGGACTCTGTGGCTGATCGCGCTGGGCTCATGGTAAGTTTAGTATAACAACTATTTAACCGGTTTTATATTTCACTAGTGAACGCCCCGCGATTTCATTCGAGCAGTTTCAGTGTTCATTTCCATTCAAAAATTCACAATTCTTCAAATCAAAAAGTTTTTAACACGCTTTTATTAGCTTCACTTGTACGCACTATGTAAGAAAATCTTGGAATCTTCATTATTAGGCGATGAATTTTGAAAAATCCTTTTTCGTATTCTATATAAACGGATGGTACGGAAAACCGAAGTCTCTACTATTACTTTAGTTAATACCTCGAAGCGAAAAATAAAATGTAAGTTTCATTAAAAAATCACAAGAGTGTGCTTTCTTATGCTGAGCCAGTTTGTATGGGGAGGACGAGTTTTTTTCAGAATTGACTCCGGCTGAATTGAACGCAGTACGGTCCACAAAACTAGTACACTTTGGCATAACACGGTATTTCCGGATCACTGTATTTTTAATTTAGGAAACGATTGTATGTAAAAGTGTCATCACCTACTGGCACCAGCAGTACTAAAAAAAAAAAAACACTTCACGCCTTTAATCCCAAAGAGGGGTAGGCAGAGGCACTTGCTAAAGCAAGTACCCAAGCAGTACTACTAGCGCAACAATGCCTCCTAAGACACATTTAACCCGAGAACTACTATAAAGTAGGTCAAATATATATTTTATTAGAAATACCTTCCTACTTAGACGTACGTAGAAGGAAATTCTTGGCGTATAATCATAATATTGCTAGGTAGGTACTCAAGTAAGTAACAAAGCCGCACGAATTGAATAACGGAACACGCGAAAGCTAAACTTCTTGTATGGCATTCTCCACGTACAGTCGAGTTCACGAATATATGAATATTTTCAAGTCTTCAAAATTTTTCAAAATAGCATGCTAGGCAATCAAAAATATAATTATCGACATTTTATTAGTTATAAAGGAATTATGGAACAAGGCAAAAAAAATATATTGATAAGGAAATATAAAAAAACCCGCTTATTTTTTAATCCTTGGAATGCTCAAAATAAGCATGCATAAAATAAACATATTTTCATCCATCGTAGACCACATCGCTGCTTAACATCAGGAAGGATGGTGGTCAAACGCTTGTTCATAGTGATAAAAAATATCTTCATCAGCCACATGATGTCCACTTCAGGAGGAGGGCGTCCCCTAATGATTTCCATGATAAATTATGACGAAATGTCGCCACGCTTGGCAGGCGGGTCACAGTGTTGTGGTTCAGCTCTCAGAGAGCGCTGCTGCCTCCTCTGCAGAGGAACTCTTACGACCCCCACGACAGAAAAAAAACTACTTTTAATATAATATTATAAGGCGAAAAAAATGCCTAGGGAAATTACATTCCGTACAGCGATGAATATTTTTTTCCGTTTTCCCGTATTGTCCGTTATACACGAAGTATATTTATGAACTAGACTGTACAGCGGATTTTATATTCTCATAGATTTACGAGTCGATATCTGTATGTAGGCCAGGATTTGCTGTCAGATCGCTGTCGGAGAGTGCTTTTCGTTGCCTTTCAACATCACACTTTTAAAGGCACGGTCATACTCAAATAGTGCAGTAATGCAACATGGGCACTGCAAGTACCTACATACTAACATTAAACGTATGGAAAGGTACAGTCATGGATTAGAAGACATAACTCCAAATCTTTTTAAGGGTACAATCACGTACAAAAAGGCTTACTTACATTCGTGGACTGTGTAATCCTAGCTTACGGATAGGGGTTTATGGCAAGGGTTTATAACCAGCCACATTTACCGTCGTCGGGGAGAAAAAAAAAAACAAGGAGAAATTGGTAGTCACGTTTACGAGTCACACGTACGCGGCTTCCTTCAGGCATTGTAATTGAGGGACTCTTTGTCGTTCCTGATTTGTTGAAAAGCAAAGCTTAAGCGGAGTTAACTCGCTCTTTATGTAGATTTTATGAAGTAAAACTGGGTTGGTATAAAGCAGACCTTTTTGTTAGCCAATATACAGTTTTAGGGTTGTATTTTCCGGCGTTGGTTTGAGCCGTAAAATAATAATACCTACTCTAGCTTTGCTTCTCTCGTACGGCGCATAAGGATAACGAAAGGGATATTCGGGATACAAACGGGACTATTGACTGATACCCTGAAAACATTTTGTATCTCACGGTGTTGAGTTGTTGGGCTAAAAGGAGATATTATGACCCGAAGTTTCTGGCAAAGATGTGTATTTTTTGCCGCTATGTATTTAGTTATACGTATTACACATCTTTTACGCAGTGAAACATGTACAACGTGTTTTGAATTGATTGTTCAATAACTGTAGGTAAGAATCTACACTCGGTAATAAAATTAATCAAACAGAGTAAGTACTTCATCAATAGATTTTTTTAGATTTAATTTGACGTTAAGTACAAGTTTTAAAAATGGCGGTCGGCGCAGGTGCAATCTAGGGTAATGATGCTAAGTACACAAGTCATAAGTTCCATCCTAGTTGCAAATTACATCAAGTTGGACGGGCGGAGGCGACGGGGGCGCCTGCAACTGGCAACTCAAGGCTGCCTCTCGGAGCGGTAAATTGCTTGTTTGTTTTCCATTAAACTTCATGAAGCGTTGGGCAGGCGTCCACTGAATTAACATATTACTTTAAGGACTTCGGACTAAAGTCATAAGTAAACTACTGCTCATATCAATTGATAAAACTTTCAAATATTACTTACCTATGTTTCGATTATATGGTACTAATGGACGGCCCGCGATTTCATTCGCGTATTTTTAGTAGTTCATACAAACTATAACACCCTCTGTTTAGTGACCCGTCCCACAGGATTGGGAAAAAAGTACCCTTTGTCCTTTCGTAGGCTTGAAACTATCTGTATACCAAATTTGGTTTTTAATCGGTTCAGTAGTTTAGGCGTCAAAGCGACACATAGACAAACTTTTTCCCATTTATCGTGCGTGGGTTAAATAGAGGAACGTGAGGCTCAAAAATATACTTATACACTAAATACCGCGTTTTAACCCGTCAGCAGTTTATTTTCTCAATATTTTAGTTCTCATAAATTATTCTTAATTATACAGTAAACTAACCTTTCACTCCAATAAGTAACCTGCGATTCTGCACCACAAATGCATAACTCTAAGGAAAGTAGCTCGAGAAATTGCGGTCTCTTGTTGCAAAAGCGCCCACTGCAAGGTGTGGCGGAAAATTTATAGTGTTTGAGTTTGAAGTTGATACCGCCCGCCCACCGTAGCCGCCCGCCCTATTGCGGGGAAACGCTCGCTACACAAAACATAACACATGTTTATTTTAGAAATTTAACAAAACTGTGTGGGTTCCGTATTGAGGATAATTTGGCACACAATTCAAGCCAATCGATTCGTGTTTTGATAGACACTCATAGTCGATAGAATAGTTTTCAAAAGGATAGGAATAAACATTAAATACGTCGATTATCTACCCCTACGAAGCCGTGTTGACAAGTCTTTCCTCTCCAGTCTAACTGAAAAGCTCTGAAAAACTAACCAGTAGGTATAAGTTCTAAGATTATTTCTGTTATTTCCTCGTAAGTACCTACTAAAGTCGAATTTTTAATCAGAGAGACAAAATTCACAATTCTCCATGATGACAATATGATACTTTATTGCTACGTTTATTAAACTGAAACTTTAATACAAACAATTAAGACTTTCATCGTAAAATAAACGCTAAATTGAAACGGTAACAGAGTACACAATTGTGTGCCGATGTCCTGAATTTTAAATTCGAGTTCAGGATCAATTTTCCATTGCACACGGCGTCAAATGTATGGATTTGTCACATATCATAAACCGGACAATCGATCGCCATGTTCGTTTTGGAAAAATAAACTGTGAATGTAATTTTCTTAATAGAAAATAACGGAACTAAGTAGATATCATACCAAAGACAAAATCCAGTAAACACCATTTTAAGTGTTCTTACGTCTTCTTTGAAATTTAGCCGAAGTGGACATTGCCAGGTTTTGGTTTTATATGTTTGTTTCAGGAGCGTACTAGACTAAATACGCACAAATGTTCCGACAGGTCGGCGACCAGATCCTGGAGGTGAACGGGCAGTCGTTCGTGGAGGTGACCCACGACGAGGCGGTGGCTCAGCTCAAGTACCACAAACGCATGTCGCTGCTGGTGCGCGACGTGGGCAAGGTGCCGCACGCGTGCACCGCCTACGGGGACCGGGAGCCGCCGCCGCCCACACTCCCGCCCACCACCACGCACAGGTCAGGGATGTTGCGGTTGCAATTACCTCTAGATCATATGTTAATATTCTCTGAATCTGTATCTGATTGCTGCATAACGCCCGACGATTCAAGTCAGGTGAACTAGTGATTAAGACATCTGCCTCCAAGACGGATTTCGATTTCCACTTCAGACATAATGTTTCTTATGTGCATCTGTTCGGTTTTAGGTATCTATCTATGTAAACATCATTAGTATCAGTCTTTAGAACCTATAGTAGAAAGTATCCTAGTCTGCCTGGAGATAATGTCCCAAGATCCAATCTAGCTATTACATACATTTTTTATTTTTACTGTATACTTGTCTACCGGATTAGGAAAAATCTTGTAATGATAGAATGAAGATTTTGTTGAACAAATAAAATAAAAAATAAATAAAAGATAATATTATAACTAGGTATGTAGTGTCAGTTTGAGTTTCAACACACAAAGAATTGGAAACTCCTACCCACCTCCTCTGAACAGTGTAAAAACCTCCTCCCGTATGCCAGAAGCAGCAGTGGTTGTAGAATGCATATGATACATAACAGTTTGTCAGATGTTATAAGGATAGGAAACTCTAGCTCTACGGCCATGACTAGTGTAGTAGTGATATCATGTCGTGTACTAGAAGCAGCAGTTCTTGTAGAATGTGTCCTATATTTCCTACATTATTATTACAAGAAATGGAAACTGTTTCTTAACTCCAGGGACAGCCATAAACAGTGTAGTAATCTCATGTTGTATGCTAGAATATAGAAGTTGTTGTAGAATATATTTTCCTTTATGTCCTCTATTATTATAAGAATTTGAGTCTTTAAAACAGCTCCTCAACTCCCGTGAACAGGCGTAAACAGTGTAGTGATGTCAGATCGTGTGCTAGAAGCAGCAGTTGTTGTAGAATATGTTCTTTATTTCTTCTATTATTATAAGAATTTGAATCTTGGAAACAGCTCCTCAACTCCCGTGAACAGGCGTAAACAGTGTAGTGATGTCAGATCGTGTGCTAGACGCACAAGTTGTTGTAGAATACGTCCTTTATTTCCTCTATTATATAAGAATTTGAATCTTGAAAACAGCTCCTCAACTCCCGTGAACAGTGTAGTGATGTCAGATCGTGTGCTAGAAGCACCAGTTGTTGTAGAATACGTTCTTTATTTCCTCTAATATTATAAGTATTTGAATCTTGGAAACAGCTCCTCAACTCCTGTGAACAGGCGTGAACAGTGTAGTGATGTCATGTCGTGTGCTAGAAGCAGCAGTTGGGGCAAGAAGCGCGGCGCGGCGGCGGTGGCGGTGGAGCAGAAGGCGCGCTCGCTGCTGCCGCAGAGCGAGCTGCCCGCGCTCGCCTACTACATGGAGGAGTACGCCGGCCGCCGCATGCCGCCCGACACCTTCCTCGCCGTGCTCAGGGACCTCCTCGACACGCATCATAAGGTGGGTGGACTCTGTTGTTTTGCCACCTAAGAAACCTTAGGGCAGCAGATCTGGAATGCTCCGTCAGAAATGTGCTTTGATTGGCTGTTATGTCACGCTTCCTGCGACATAACTTGTATCCAGCAAGCTGCGTATTGTATGCCTTGTCATTTCTTTCTTGAAGCACCGTAGAAGATGGATCACACGGACTGAACTGATGTAGCTTTTGAAGTATTTCAAGAAGTTGTTACCATGTTCTTAAAATGTACCATTTATGAATTTGAGAGTCAAATTGAGACCATTGATAATCAGTCCAATGCCGAGACTTTCGTGTAAAATGTATTTCCAATTTACTCCAAGGAAAGAAATAACTGCCAGGAGGCAGCAGTGTCGAGTTGAATGTTTTAAAGTGTTAAAAAATATTCCTCCCAAAAAAAATATTTTGTCCGTCATGTTGTCGATATTGAAAAATCTTCTAAAACTGTGTACGCTGTAAAGTCAAGTAGATGCTGTATAAAAATAGAAACCCAATAGATTAATTAATAAAATACGAGCTTTCAGCTTGTAACCTTTAAAGCTAAAGGCAATTGAGCGAGCGAAAACATAGTTTGCTTTAATCGGATTTCAATGTAGGTCAAAAACATTCGTAGTAAAATCACGATTTCGGTCCAGCGATGTAGTTCAATCAATGTTTATTAGGTTTCCTATCTGCCTCCGCCAGGACACTCGCCTACTCACTACTCAGTCTGGGCCGTAAAGCAATTTCAGTCTGCCGTCACTGATCGATTACGAAAACCCCTTCAGCTTCATAATATATTAAATTGCCTGAAGCGAACGAAACTCTTGAAGGATTAAGCCAATTTCTGAGTACAAATTTGTACCTACTTGTCTTAGCTCCGAGTGGGTATGTAAATAGATTTTCAGTACTAATTCGGTATATACAACGAAGGAAGAACAAGTTGCCTTGATATTATTTCAAAATTTTGAATATTTCAATGGCTAACAGAGTTGAGATGGTAATAAACCTATCAAACCAAGTAGGTATAAGGGTAATATCGGTATACATTCCGTAGCACGTTATCGATGCAAACCTATTTCCTGAGATTATATTAGACGAAGTAATTGGATGAGTGGCCGTTATGAAGTGATTATTTTTTATACTTGAGCTTTGAGTCTCGACTGCTCCATGGCAATTGGTAGGGCGACTTCATTTTTCATGTGGGACCACGGGCACATGATGGCGTTCGTTGACGTAGTGTCCATGGGTACATGATAATATCCGTAGATGCATCTGTAGGTCACGTGGGTTTACGAGTATATGGCAGTAGGCGGGTCAAAATGTTGGATGCACGGGCCCAACACGATGTATGAGTACTGAGAGACACGTTGCTAAATAATCGCGCAGTTCGTAAAGCTCCCGTAACGTCAAAAGAGGCAGGCATATGTAATAAAACAGTCAACTTTGGTTGTGCAACTCTATAAATCTCTTCGAGTCGATTTATTAACACGTACTCTTCAATTTCAATGGAACGCCCAGCACATGCGTTGTGTCGCCAGTTTTGTGCGATGTACATATCTTGCTCGTAACTATACGGGATGATAGAGAGAGCGATATTCGATCCATTCAATTATACTCGGTATAGAATAGCAAAATATACACACAACAACTGCGCTGCGCCGGGAAAATTATCTCCAATTTCATTTCTATCACTGGATGTAGGTACATAACATTTCCTTTCGTTTTAATCTCACTCGGATTTGTTTTGGATTGAAATTGAAGAAAATTTGCGCCAACTAAAGTAGTGGCTTTAGCGCGAAACTAACTAAAAAATACACTTCTCGTCTTTTATAGTCGGGTAGGCGAAGGCATTTGCTAAGGAGAAGAGTTTGCTAAATGCCTACGTGATAGGGCGTGGGCTTATCGCCGTTATAGGTACTTGTGGTGTGCGAATTTCAACGCTACATTTTCGTTCACCGTGTTAGTATTGCTTTGCGTACCTAGGAGTCCTTGTGGTACAAGCCCACTACAAATTGTCTCGAACCCGCATCTTTCCGATTTCAAGTTCGTGTACCCGACCACTGGGCTACAGACTGCTCTTGTAACTTGTTCGTTATTCTTTAAGTTTCTCACGTCATTTTTGTGAAGTTAAATGTACTTTACTGTATCTTAACTAAAACTAGTGGAAGAACAATTTTAGTGCAATATTGGTGTGATGTTAAATATGTATTTAGTGGGATAATGATGGCAACAAGCTTTTGCTTTCTATGCTGAAAATTCTCTGAACGTTGATGCATTATGAATTTAGATTTTCCACTGATGAAACAATATCCTTGTACCGAAAACAGCAAAATGCAATCAGCGCCCGATACAGGGAATTCAATAGCGAAACAATGAACCAATAACTGTTCCTATTGAAACCGCAAACTTTATGAGGGCACTTGGCTGCGTTCGTTATATATGCGGTTGATATTAGACCGGAGGAAATTCAAATTGAATTATGAAATACTAGCTGACCCGGCAAACGTTATTTTGCCAACATAGGTACATTAGGTACTAGGTGACGCGGCAAATATTAATTCATTTTTTACTATATAGTGCACGCCCCGCGATTTCATTCGCGAAGTGTTAGTATTCATACAAACTACAATATCCTGCACATAGAGGCACGTCCCACAAGATTGCGATAAAACTTTAAGCTACCTAATTTTCAACCAAAACGGTTCAGTCGTTCTTGAGTCATAAATAGTCTAACTAACACGACTTTATTTTATAAGTATATTATATAGGTTTAATACTTTATTGCACTAAAAGTATGCGTAATGGGTGGACTTAATACTAAAATATTCTCTACTAGTCAACCTCACAACATGGGAGAACATAGGTGCGGGTCAGTATCATTAAATTGTACAAAACAAAAAAATCATATTGGGTACATTTGTTACACATCAAACATAATTCAAAATAAATGAATACAGGCGGAATATATGTATAGATACATTTTATAATTATAAATAAAAATACCTACAAATTACATGTAACAATTATATAAAAATCAAAGCCACTTTTCGTTGTCACGGCATAACTCCGGAACGGGTGGACCGATTTCGCTAATTCTTCTTTTGTTGTGTCCACTAATGACAGCAGAATATTCTTATGAAAGAAAAAATGACATCCACTGCTGGGCACAGGCCACCCTAGATATTAATATTAATAGTTAAGACAGGACAACATCTGTCGAGTCCACTAGTTATACATATAAAAATCAAAGCCACTTTTCGTTGTCACGGCATAACTCTGGAACGGGTGGACCGATTTCGCTAATTCTTTCTTTGATGTGTTTATTAATGACAGCAGAAGGTTCTTATGAAAAAAAAAATGACATTCACTGCTGGGCAAAGGCCACCCTAGATATTCATATTAATAGTTGAGACAGGACAACGTCTGTCGAGTCCACTAGTATATGCATAAACATATTATATTATTATACATATTATGAAGACAGATAGATATGTACCTCTGTACACAATATAATACAAGTAACTACAAAGTACGTATATATAATGACACACAAGGAGTTTTATAATAACAATTTATTCAAAAAGTAATTAATACATTTAAATTAAAACTTAATAATCACTCTTATTCTACTTAAATATCACACATGAAAAGATTGTTCATGAGTAGGTAGTGATTGTGGGCACAAGCACATGCTAGTGATGGCACCCATCCGAGATTGAGTAACAACCTGTATCAATGGGACAATGCCACCAAACTCTACATACATACATTACTAGCTAAGCCGGCAAACATTATTTTGACAATGTTTTGTTTTGTCATTATAAAAAGTAGCCTTTGTCCTTAAACTACCCCCTTACCAATAAACGCGTTATCAGTTATACAACGTTTATTCTAGGTCTACAAGAACTGGTTATTATCTATTTAATCCGAATTTGACATACAACTGACAAGTTAAGTTGAGCTTTATGTATCTTCGAAATAACAATTCCGCCATTATTTGTGAGGCCCTTAGAACATTAATAGTAACTTGGAAATGTCATCTAAACTGATATACTAATTTCTTGGCCGACCCAGGTACATATATTTTCGATAGAATCTTTTTGAAGTGTAAATCGTAAGGATATATTATTATATTTGGTAATGTAGTTGAAGCAAAATATTGCCTTTCACATCTCGAATTTCCCTAGGGTCGTCTCTCAAATGTAATGAAAGACGCGCGATTCAGCGGACCGCAAATCCGGGTACTCAGAGAGGCATTGGTTGAGCGTTTGAACCTGTCCCTTAGTGAAGTCGCAACTTGGGGCGAGGCCAATCTGGCTAGGTACATTGCGCTTAAGACCCAGGCGAGGCGTTTTAATCTGGCTTCAACTATTCAGGATGTACCTCTGCCTATGGACAATCGGCTGGAGCTTTTAGGTATAATGCTATCCCCAACCTCAACTTTGGCTCATATTATTGAGGCTACGGCCCAACGCTCAGCAAAGAAGTTGGGCATCCTCTCGAAGGTGCGTTGGTATTTCACACCGGAACAGTTGTTCACATTGTATCACGCACAAGTTCGATCGTGTATGGGTATGTAGGGTATACTGCTCTCATCTTTGGAATGATCAGCAAAATACCAGCTTGAGGCTCTGGAGGCAATTGAGAGGCGAGCTAGAAGGATTATAGGTGACGACAGGCTGTTTGATGCTCGGCTACAAAGCCTAGAACATAGCCGCAAAGTTGCGAGCCTATGTGGGGTGCATTTCGGAGAGTGTGCTACGGAGTTGCATAGTCTAATACCTCCATCGCGCTTTTAACGTCATCCATACCGTCCCAACGGTTTGCGTCTACTTTCATAGTGCGAACCGCCAGGATGTGGAATTACTTGCCATGTCTGTGTTTCCTGCGCAGTACAAACTGAAGGTCTTTAAGTCTCGTGTTAATAGGTACCTAATAAACAAGTGTACTCTATCGTAGACCAATTATCTGCTTAACGTCAAGCAGGATGGTGGTGAAATTCTTGTTCACTATGTTTGCAACCGTTGTAAATACTGTCAGACAACCACCGGTTGCAGACTGTCAAACAAGTAGTCAGCTCAAGTGTAAGTGTTTGCACGCTGTCCAAAGGGTTCTAATTCGTCTCAATGACTACCTGTCAAGCTGTGGGTCACAGCAATCTCCTGCCATTTTAGCAAAAAAAATTGTTACCTAATTTAAGCCTTATTTTTGAAGTTACAGAATTTGTAACGTTTTTATTAACGGTCGTTAAAAGTCGGTTATGTAATTTCTTATCCCTTTAAAACATGCAACAATGTCTTGTTCCTTGCACACATCAAGAAAATACCAAACGGTAGAAAATAACAAAACCCTAACCTTGATGTGAAGAAAGATACAGTATAGTTATTAATACTGTTTTGTCGCCAACTCTCCCTCTTCCGGGGCACTTACCACATTGTAAAGACTTCGCGTCGGGTATTTATCGCGTCTTCAGTCGTAATAAATAAACTTGAGGTAAATTATTTGTATGTTTGTCACAGTACACCCTTCTGACGGAGGTACGAGAGTTCCTGTTCCCGGAGGACCGGCCGAGGTTCGACGAGCTGGTGTACCGGCGCGGGGAGGACGCGGACCACCACAATAAGGTAATCACACACTACACTAAACTTCTATGCTCGACTTTTGTAGAATATCCTCCTTGGAAATGTTTTAGGATTGTTTAGTTTTAGTTCTAGTCTAGGTGTTTTACGATAATAATCTTTATCATTCTTAAATGAATACTAAATAGATAGGTTAGTGGGGATATCCAAATAATAAATGCAGCTAAACTTCAATACATACAAACACTCTTTAGCCTATTGTAAAACCACTGTACCACAATTACTTGAACAAACTGTTAATTACACTAGTGTAGGTAGGTGTGTGTATATTTTTTGTGGGTATTCTTTTTTCTCCAATATCTCATATTTACGCACTCAATAAAAATCAAGAACGACACCCAAAGCAGGCGCCCTCACAAATTTTCATGATTTACACAAACAAACTTCCCCAAACAATGTTCACTGTTTCTCAAATCTCACATCGTCACCGTCCCATAACGTCCGGGTCGTCCGGCCGCACGCCCGGTTCATTAGTGCCGTGACGGCGTTGTCCCCTCGCGGCGTGTGGGCGCTGCCGCCATGTTGCCCCACACACGGGGGACCAATTAGTACTTACCGGCACGTTGCCCACGGCAGAATTCACAAAACTAAATAAATACCTAACTGGAGAAAAATGTGCGCATAGCTTGCTAATGTGGAACGTAAAAAATGTGCTGGCTGGTTTTTTCAAAAGAAAAAAAAATATTTCATGTTCGCGAGGGTCTATATAAGGGTGCAAAAAAGATTATTTTTCTTGTTAGTAATCATGAGATGTTGGAGAGGGTGTGCCAGTTTAATAACGATAAATGAGTTTTGAATTACCACTAACGTTTGTTATACATTTTAAGATCCAGAAAATAATATTAAAATAGATACGTAGCATATCCATATTAACTTTCGAAAATCACTCACCCAATCCGAGATCTGCAATCGATCTAGAAACGATCTGAGGGACACACCTTTCAAAAGACATTGTATTTTGTTTGTAAAAAAAACGGTAAAGCAATTGTATTTAAATGTTTGTATACCGAGTATCATACCGTAATTTAATCAAAGATACAGGACCTTTGTATTTTTTGCTTGACATTCGGTACAACGTTTCACTAAACATTGAAGAAGTTATTAAACGTTG
>SJJU01072207.1:0-38189 GCA_012932125.1 Conopomorpha cramerella
GGTCTCCTAACTAATTCCCCATGCCTGTATTAATAACTTATCACCACATTTTGAATAAATTATGAATGAATTCAGTTTTTATAAAATATATTCTTGATTGCAATCTTCTAAAATGTACATGATCCCTAGACACTTTTTATGTGTGTATATGTATATAAAATTCAAGATTATGTACGCGAAAGAGATACTTTTACGTTTTAACAAGCAAGATAAGGCATTGGAGATTTGTCGGCATTTCGTATCCATCAATCTTCTCACAATGGAATGGGTATTCAACATCAGCGTTGAATACCATTCAGCTTGTGTAAATAATGGTAATTAATATATAACATACATATAACAAACTCATTCGCCTATGAATGAAGCCAATTGTGCAGTAATTCACATATATTTGCTACAGTTACTTGCAGCCTTATTTCCTGGTTTACATGTTCATTTAGCGTGATAAAAAAAATACACTTATTTGCCAATCGTAAATATGTTTATTACCTCGATGTAAAGTACGTGTTGTGTACATACATGAGGTAGAAGTTGTCACGTGTGCACAGTTCGTTAGCTTGTTTTTTATCACTATGAACAAGCGTTTGATCACCATCCTGCCTGATGTTAAGCAGCGATGTGGTCTACGATGGAGCACACTTGTTCAGAAGGTACCTAGCTGCAGTTAAATATAAATCTTAATATATAAAAATCCAGTGTCATGATGTTTGTTGCCAATGAACTCTTCACCAAGCTTACTGATTTTCACAAAAGTTGGCATTTATATGTAATTTCGTCCAATTTGAGAGATAGGATAGTTTGTATTTCGTGACATCCACTGCTGGGCACAGGCACAGGCTACCCTGGAGGTTATACTAATTTTATATTCATATTAATAGTTAAGACAGGACAACGTCTGTCGAGTCCACTAGTAAAAAATAAATAGATATGCATATGGACATTTTTACACCAAACTAGGATACTCTGTACTATGGGTGCCAGATACTGATACACTTACATAGATACTTTTAAATACATACATAGATAAATAAAAAACCCAGACACACACAACTAATGCCTCAGCTCGTCACTAAAGCATTATGTCCGTGACGGGAATCGAACCCGCGACCGTCGTTCTAGAGGCAGGTGTCCTGACCACTAGTCCATGCCGGCCATCAAAGCAGTTATTGCCACAGTCGGATATAATCTAATATTACACTCGAGAGCAATGATTCCGGGTCACCTAAAAAAATATTTTCTCAAATAGTATAAAATTAATACGTCATTACACAACAACATTAATTTTAATTTATTCGAATTAAACGTTTTATAATACACGCATATTGTAAAACACACTTCACACTTTCAAAAACAATTTATTTAACTTCCACGATTCCGAAACGTTGAGATATTTATATACCTACTTATATTCTACTGGTTGAAGTCGGTTCTTTTTTCTTTAAGTTATAAGTAAAAGCTCATCACATAAGTGGTGGGAATCGAACCCACGACCCTACGGAGCAGATGCAGACATGCTGACCACTACACCGATATGCAACATTGCATTCAATTTGCAATCTTAAGCTTGCCCGAATCTCTGTTTCCACGTCTCGAATTGAAGAAAAACGCACTGCAGATAAGTCATTATTGGTCTGCAGAGTCTTTATGAAGGAGACCTGTCGCTGTATTTCATACTTTGAGTGTGACGTGTTACAATTACTGTTCTTTTCTGCAACCCAGTGATCTGTACCTTGTGTACAGTGGAACGACAAGAATGCAAACACAAAAGGAGCCATGGCGATAACAGAGTTACAAGTGATTATTTGAGCTACTGATAATTCCTACATAATGATTTTGTCCTTTTTAGGATTTGTTATGGTGGTATTCTTCATTACTAAAATAGGTGCTTCTTGTAGGTACTTCATGTCTTTTTTAACATCTCTGATTCGTAAACAGTTGAGCGTTTAACGTATGAGGACAAAGGATGTTTGTAATTTACAGTGTTTTTCTTCTTCGCCCTATGCAAATTTTGCGAACTTCATAAAGTAACAGGAACAGAATTCAATCTTACACTCGTAATAAAAGTTTTTATTAGTAAAGCAAATAGTTTAATAGTCAATTTAAAACCTAGAGTAAAACAAATGAACGAATCAACACGGTCAATGAATGCAAGTAACAACATACCAACATAAATGCAATTCTTCCTTGATATGACGCAAACTCTACTAACTGTGTTAAAATGCCAAGTTATATTTAGAGGCTGCATCTCAACTATTACGGACGAGCTCTACGTAGCAGCGAGGCATCGACGTGAAATAACGATGCAGTTAACACTGCACATTATGTTGCCACGGTAGACGTGAAGTTGTTCACTGAATGACGTGATGAGAATTTATCTTGGTCCGTATTTTTCTAGAAAAGTTTGCGTCAGACTTTGAAAACGCTGTTAGAGATGGGACAAATGGGACATAGTGAACCGACGAAGCTTTAGCCATCTTATATTTGAAGAATAAAGAAACTTGTACTGTATTTGTAATCCCTGGTAGAAACTTTGTCGACCAGCTTGACCATTGGAGCTTAAATTGACAAATTGTAAGTGGTACGCATTACCATTAACCAAGAAGCTTTATATTTCTTATTGACATTCGTGCAGTCCTTATCAAAGAGCATGACAAAGGCATTGGGCATTTTAGAATTAAACGGATCATTCCTTACACAATTAATCCCACCGGCAATGGACTTTTGTTTTTCAAAGCACTCTTACTGACATTACATTGATTTAGTTAACATAGTGCAACAATGCGTAAATATGCTGAGAAGTAGCTGGCACCAGCATTATTTATTTTACCTTTTTCGCTTGCGTACACTCTGGGTCAACTGCTCAAATAAAATTCCCAGTGGTCTTCTTTGTTCCTGCCTGTAACACTGTAACTCAGAGGAAGACACATTTTGTAAATATATTACCTTTCGATCACAGCACCAAATATTGAATTAAAGTACAATAAATTGATTTTGTTTGATCTTCATTACTTGTAAATCCTGCTTTGTTCAGTTGTAAATTAAGCTATGTACGAAATTTGTTCTAGAAATACCAGCTAGTTTCATTATTTCTACCACGTCCCGGATCATCAAGTGTTTCGTGATTTGTGTTAGTCCATCGGAATCCGTGAGGCCGGGGTACATTGAAACCGGTCACTTGCTTGCTCCGTGACTCACCCAATGACTCAATAGGGCAAAATACTCAGCACAATCCGTCAGGTCGTTGTGTTTTTTGTGTTATGTTATGTCTGCTTAGAAACTATTCTATTAAAGGTACGTAGCCATGTCCTTGTAAATGAAATCACGTAATTCAATGATTGCTTCTTGGTTCCTTTGTTTCCGTCCGGCATTCAGTTTTGCATTCGCAATTAGTGCCAAATCGTTAATTGTGTACATTACGCTAATCATTATTATATCTAGAACGTAATCCAAAACCATTAACATTTCTTAGTGCTGCTCATTATTGTTTTATTGTGGGATGGTTTAACAATGACTTTAGCCGTGTTCTCTTTTACCTGAACGGCACAGTATCTTTTCAATTGCAACAACTGGGCTGAGTCACTAAGTGCCTCTGTTGTTCAAGTACGCGCTACGCGTAGTAATAATAATAATATTGTATTACTGTACTGAACTGACTGATCTCAACAGAAATAGTTTGACTCCTTTGTAATGTTGTCCTCGCGTTAGCATCTTTTTGGTCCCATAGCTGATCCCTGCACATCATGAATATCCTTTTGAATGAAAGTTCTATCTATACTAGTGGTGCGAAAGCAAGAGATATTGCGTTTGGCGACATGTGTTCCGCGTGGTACGTACAGTTGGCGTTTGCACCTGCTTCCGTCTCGCTCGCACGCGCTCTTCCCAGCTGCGGATCCCGGTCTGCCGCAGAGAGGCATATGCTTCCCTAAACACACGTGCATCAAGAAACATACGCTCTGATTGGATTTTTTGTGATTGGAATTATTCAGCATAGGCAGTGTCTGACGTAGTTGAAAAATAAATAAAATTTAGCTATTATTAGGTTTACCGTTAAATAAGCCAGCTTTCTTTGTGATGCAAGTTATAAGTTTATTTTTTATGTACTTGTCTACACAGTGCACCTAGCAAACCGTATGCCAAATGGTTGGTTCTAGGTTTTAACAATAATCTGCGTGTACAGCGGTAGGCAGCGGTGATGATCGCATTGGTTTACCTTGCCTGTACGTTCGGACAATGCCGGCAGAGTGCCGGTTTGCGGGGTGAGGCAGGGGACGGGAGTGGGCCTGCGCCCCGAGCGGCCGCGGAGCGCGACCCACTCAGTGCCGGAGCCCGACCCGTGCGCGTGCGAACGCTCGCTGCCCGCGCGCATTCCGCTTTAAAACAACATTCCACAACTAAAAACTAGTCAAAATGGACCTTCCAAATAATCACTGTGATCACTCGTGGATAATCTCGCGACACTGAAGTGTCATCGGAATACGTTAGCCGCCACGGTTCAAAGAACAATGCTGTGGGAAAAAATAACGTACAGCTGGCATCGGCCATCGTTCCCAGCCACCTATGCACCCCTCCCCGCGCCACACGGCGGGTTCAACGCGCCGCTCCGTGTTTATTCATCGCTTGTGGGAAAAGTTGACCCCCTTTAAAAAATATTGTTAACGTATTCACACGTTTTACGCGACTGCCGCATCCTGATCCGTCTGTGAAACTTCAATTATACACCAATTAAGACTTTTCCCGATGAGGCACCGCGAAGGAAAACCAATTTGCGCGTAACTATTATATTTTTTAATCGCGACAAGGTTAAAAAATCGTGTTTTATTTGAATTAGGCTTTGTGTTGTTTAGATAATTTGACTCCGCCTTCGTATCTCGTGGTTACCTGGACGAGAGTGTTGTTCCAGTGGTGAAGTGATAGTGCGCGCGTGTCTTCAGTGATGATAAAAAATAATTACAAACAAGTTAGTTAGACTGAAGGTCATAGTTCAAGCGCATAATTGTAATAATGGTGATTGTGACGTGGATCCATTGGTGTTCAAAAGAAGAGCCTCTGCTGTTGTGATTTGTTTTGCTGCAAGTGTCCAGTGTGTGACATCACGATGGGAAACCAAGGGTCTTCGCCGCACGAGCCGCTCGATAGAGCCCAGCCAACCAATACCGACTTGAAAATGGTTAGACTCTATTTATATGTATTACATAAACTTAATTATTCATACGTTACGCATGTGACGGCATCGAGACGCCGCTAGCCGCTAAGTAACAGGCATTGTCTTTGAAAGGTTTCCTAACTGCTCTAGCTAGAGATGCCATCGCTTCCCGTAACTGTATGCGATAAAAAATGGTTTAAAATAAGTACCTATTTCCATATCTATGTTTGTCCGCGATAACGTGCATGAAATTTTGTACCATAAACTATTTACCTACTTCATGCGTTGATGGTGTTAGTGATGGTATTCAGATGTGGAATGACTACTGAATGTCTTCGGCATGTCCTTGAATTGTAGATTATGCGCAATCGCAAATAGTTTTCGCAGAATCATTCTAGATTACTATTTTTTTTATACGTGCAATGTGAGATAGCATGAAGTATTAATTACAATATGGGTAAGTAATTAAATCATCGAAGCGTGTAATGATTCTGTCTGAGTGCGTCTCATTGTTTTGCCGATACTTTCCGGAATCACATGGATACAGCAGTGTTGGTGTTTTTTTTTTACTGGCACTGTTCCAAACAAACTTGTACCTAAGGCAATGTGAACATCGTTCACTAGTAAGAATTTTGGGGTGCGACAACAAAGGAGCCCACATCTTAAGGGTGATTTTTTTGTTGTATTATTCTTACCTCAGGGAAGCACAATGTACCTACCTATGATATTTAGTCTTGGTATTACCTGTTTTTCGCATTGGACTCTTTTCTACAGTGCCTCCTTTGTTGCTGTTCTCTAGATGTTTCGGAAATCAACTCTTAGATTATGATCAGATCATATTTATGACGTCTGTAATGTTTGGCAAAGAATTCAAACGTTATTAACGTTTATATATTTCGAAGCATTAAATTTGTTGTTTACCTTGAAAACCATTTTAAAGAGTACTTTTACATAGGTACATTTTTTACTGTCATGTATTTGTAGAGTTACATTGTTACATGATTGTCACCGTCCATACTTACCGTACTGTTCAATGTTTTGAACTCTATCACAAGTCAGCAAGGTTTAATGTTGTTATACATTATTCATGTCATCCGCTATTAAAGAACTATTTTGTATAGGAATTTCAATATCAATTATAAACTAATTGAAATAGTTTTCAAAATATTATTGGAATTTGATACATAATCCTGGAAAATGAGTTTAATGTGCAGTTCCACTGCAATGTAATGAGAGCTTAGGATGACTCCGAGGTGCTCTGCAGATATTGTCGATTGAAGACAGAGACGATTTAGTCTTTCAAACTCTAATATGTGTTGTTTGTGGAAGCTTTCATGTTATAACAGAATCTGTTTATGGGCCTTGTTGTGCCCAGTATCACTACGACAATTGCTGATTTCACCCTGGGGTCCGTCTCTCGTAGACTTTTCCTTATCGAGAAGAACATTCCACGTCTGCGAACTTTAAATGTTATTTTGTTAAATGCCATATCAAGCATCCGTTGAATAGCTAAGCTGAATGTCTTAGACAAACATCTGATTCTGTCATTTTTGCTCGGTGGGTTTAAAGAAGATTTTTAGTTCGGAAAATACTTTGATGAAAGCTCGTATGTTACTTTAGCCAGTAATTATTTTTCAGGGCAAGATATTTGACTAAACATTTTGATTGAGATTTATTGTTTAAAAAACAATGTAAGCACCTTGACTACGAAACTTTAATCGCACAATCAGTCTCGGCAAATTAAACCTTGTGTTCACACGACTTTATGACTAGTTTATATTGTTCCAAATGTTGTTCATGTTGGATTAAGACTAGGCCAAGTGGCTCTAGGTCAACTTGCTCCTGCAGATAGTTAACACTACAAGATCATATTAGTGTTTGTAACTAATTGAATATGTCATTAGGAGTATGCGGCGAGCTGAAGGCTAGATCATCTTACTAAGTGAACGCGCATGGTAATTATAGTTAAAGGTACTGACACACATACTACTAATGTAGCGTGCATTTGGGATAGTTTACTAAGTACTAAGTAATTAATTGAATAAGTACTTAAAAGGAAAATTAATCATCATAGTGTCCGATTTATTGACATGTCAGACTACACCCAAACCATTGGATACATAAGAAGAGGTTTTTTGAAAATACACAAACTTGTAAGCGAGTGAAAGAGCAGTAAATGCTCTAGTCGAAAGTAAAGACTCAGCTGTAAATAATGTTGAAGCTTTGTCTCCAAAGATTACGGAAATGACTCTCTAAAAGCATGCCATTAAACCAGCATTGTGTATCAGTAGCTTAATTTATAGTAAGATAAGCAAATCCTTGTCCTACTTAAAATGTAGAGATGTACCTAAATAATTTTTGTCACATTATTTTACTCTCTATTTGTAAATTTTTATTTTAATATTTTTAAGTTGTAGTTTTATAAAAGAAATTCTGTATTGTGACGAGATTTAATTAGTCTGGGTCCGTACTATATCATCTGTCCCGTTAAGAAAACTGAAGGATTAGCTAAACTGATTAGTTAGCGAAACTGTCGACTTAAGCCACTGTCGAATTAAGGAAACTGACAAGTAATAAGCTGACTGTCAGTCCAATCATTTTTTAATGAAACGCGCACTGAAATTATATCAAAAGGTATTACCGCAAAATTAACCAAAGATAGCAATTCAAAGCGACTTCAAAAAAAGGAATCTTTCTTAAACGACCGCACATATGCTGTTTTATGTTCATCATCATTAGTCCATATTTGGCCACTGCTGGACATAATCCTCTCCAATTGCACGCCACTGTGATCTGTTTTCGGCTTCTCGCATCCAGCTTCTGCCAGGCTGTGTTATGTTGTTTCGCGGATAACTTCGTCGTTTTTCTTATTTAACAGATTTTTGTTATTTTTTTTTCGTTGAAAAGATGGTATTTCTAATGTGGTATCGATGACAAGGAAATCAGTGTATAATGATGGAAAATCCGATATATTGAGGGGAAGTTTACTAAAATGTATGGGCGCGTGGCTAGTATTGGTTGAAGTCGGTTCTTTTTTCTTTAAAATTGTTGTTCGGAATTCAAGTCATTGCACATCCTGCCTGGCGGTTCGCACTATGAAAGTAGACGCAAACCATTTGGTTCGCGTAAATGGTATGGATGAAGTTTTGCCGTTCTCGGTGTCCTATTGTAAAATCGCGATGGGGGTATTAGGTTATTATATTTCAATGGAAATCTAATTGGCATTCATTCCGTCTTTGTTTTACCTCAACGTAGTATCATCGGTTCTCGTTGGCAGAATCAATTCCAATCCCCATTGTCATTTGCATCAATATTCTCGTACTTGGAACTAAGGAATGTAGAGTCTCGCATGGGTACAACAATATTCGCATTACCGTCGTAACATGACCTTTTCTTGAAGGTGTAACTCAATGAAATGTAGCTCAGTGTATGATATGTGTCACTTGTGGTGGCTGTTGGTACAATAACTACATTATAGTACACAATTCACGTCACCGACCATCAAACGTGCTCTGGTTTTTAATGATTCGATACTAAACGGTGGCCAGAAGACCTGTAGACAGTAGATGTGTCCAGTTGAGTTGCAATTTGCTACTGTAAAGTGTAATGCATTAAGTTCAATTTGAAATGGCGCTGTCAATCATAAGAAGACGAAACCACGTATTTTACTATCTTTAATGCTACTAGTATAAAGGATGCTCTTAAAACGTGCTTTGTTACTACATTGTACATGTAAATAATCATTTAGTTCTTGACTGTCTGTAGCCTGCGGTTTATCAAGTTATGTGTTTTCGTAGGAATGGAGGGATAAATTATTGTATATTATGTTCATCATCATCATCATCAGCCCATACTTGCCCACTGTCTATGTTATTCTGCTGTAATGGTACTGTTTCATTGAAACCCGTTGGTGAGTTTTGGCGTAAAACAAGGAACCTAAAAACCATTCTTGTTTAACACTTAGAATATAACATAGTCTCCTTCCGCTGTCGGTCGATATGTATGCTTAGATCTTTAAATCGGTTAACGGATTTTTAAAGGAAAGGTTAAAGGTTTGTATGTTTATCAGAGAAAGACTAGTAATGTATATTAGCAAAACAACCTTAAAGGGTCAGCTAGTATTAAATTAATAAATATGACCGGGATGTTTTACACACGGTTACTGGACCCCTATCTAAATAATAATAAAGGGTAGTATGGGCGCGATAGCCTTATACTTACATAAATACTTTTACATGCATAGGTAAATAAAACACCTAGACGCACACAACACGCCTAAGCTCATCATTCAAGAATTATTTGCGTGGCAGGAATCGAACCCATTTATAAAATTACTAACTCCACCGCGCGATGTAGCTTTTTTCATTCCCGTGGGAATTTCGGTATAAAATATAGCCTATGTCACTCAGGGATAATGTAGCTGTATCTAATGGTGAAGAAATTATCGAAATCGTTTCGAAACGTTTACTCTTATTTTAAAATCATAAAAGACTTTCATCAGGCTACTGTATATCTGTATGTGATAGCACTGAAAACGATGAAGAAATAAACTATTTCATTTCATTACAAATCCGTCTAGTATTTTTTCACTTTTATCGTTACAAACATCCATCCATGAAATTCTTTCCTCTTTATAATTTTAGTAAAATAGAATCATAAAACTATCGCATATAGGCTGATGATTATGGTGATAAACATTATCGCAAACTGGCGCATGTAGAGATTGCCTAGAATTTGGGGGTACACAGAGATAATAGAGGTAAGCTATGACACTCAAAGTTCGGCAACCATGAAATTAAAAACTGTGTTCTCTACCGTACAACAGTACATACTTTCTATCTTTCGGTAGAGCGATGCGAGAAAATGCTTTACGTAGATACGCATTTAAAAAGAAAACCTATTGAAACACACCCGGATGTGAACCTACGACCTGCTGAATAGCGGCTACGTCGTCGACAGCTATGCAACGGACATTGTACTCCTTATTTTATTACGTTTACGGTGTAGTAAAAAAATAACTTTCTATGTCCAGCAGTGGACAAATATGAGCGGAAGAAAAAACAATTTTAAAGAAATAAGAACCAATATGAACCAGTACCAGGCAGTAATAGCACGCCTATACGACTTTTTACCCTTCCCCTTCTCCCCTCGATATGTCGTGTCTTCCATCATCAAACCCTGACTACCCTATCATGGGACCTCCTTTGAAATATTTTCATTCCAACAAAAAAAAAAAAAAACATCGAATTCATAAACGAAGAAGTTATCGGCGAACAAACATAAAAATAATTGCGCGCATTGAGAATTGATTTTTTTTAAAGAAAACTCATTGGGACAAATTGGGTTTATCTATCATCCAGCATCTAGATCATGGTTTTATTGCCGTCTTTACGCCTTGTAGTAGACGACAGCCAGAATTTTTGGGTTGTCATGAAACAACCAGACTAGAAAAAAAGTAGAAGAGGCTGATGAATTATACTAAGAGGTAAAATCACCAAATCTTTGTTGAATTAATAGAATATCCATATGTATATACATAGGTAATGCTGGAAGATGTTAATGTATGTCTCATTTATGGCTTCTTCTTAAAAAAACATGTCAATCCACTAGACGATTCCGTCTTCTTTAAAAAATAAAATAAACAAGATTATTTATACCTACATTATTTCCTGTAGTTTTGACCTTTCAAGGTTTACGTGACTAAAGAATATTTCCTTGTATTTTTCTTCATTTCATATTTTATTTATTAATGTATAAGTAAAGTTCACTCGTTTAAAAAAAGGAAAAAAAATATCTGTCTTATTGAGTTATTGTACGATATTATAAGTATTCAGGGATAGATCTGGTGAACGATTCGTTAAATGTTTTCGTTAATGACTACCTCTGTCCTACTGATCGGACTACATGAACTTTTTTTCCGCGTAGTTCGATTAACCAATCGGACTATAGAAACTGATGTTTTCTTAGACCACTACGGACATTCATCTCACGCATTCTAGACATGAGTAATGCAATCTATACCTATACAGCATATTAGGTAATTTCTTAGAAAATAATATAAAGACATTGTCAAATGTCAATAAATATTCTGTCACGGATATTATTTCTCTGCTTTTCTTGTGAGGTATTAAAATCATCAATATAACAATTCATCGTCTAGCTAGTCAGACAAATGCATGAACATGGATGAAGAAATACTTAAACGCAATGGTGGCTTGGTGTTGCTCTACAACGGATACCAATTTTACCGAAACAAGATGTACAGCGTAAACTACTATAGTTAGGTTTTAGGTTGAACCAGAACCATGGTCACTTCTGTCCGATCGGTAGGACGAAGCGGAATTACAAATTCTTACAGTCCGATTAATCGAACCTCCCGGAAAAAAAGTTCATGTAGTCCGATAGGACAGAGGCAGTCGGACTACGTGGCCAGAGGGGTAATGTGTACCCTAAAACATCATTAATGGAAGGCTTATTGATTTAAACAAAATCCTAGGTCTTGAAAATTATTTACATCCCGAATTATTCTCAAACGCCTAGGCTTTATAAATTGTATTTGCCCAGTTATCAGTATTACTGAGATATTTGACATCTGCAGTGCGGAGATCTTAATATCCTTCTACACATCTAATCTCTATAAGATACGAGTATACATGAAGACACACATTACTTTACAATATCTGCTTAGAGGATGACTGAACCAAATATCGTGAGTGTTAATTATTTATTAATACAAATTATGTAAGAATCTATTTTATTTATCCTGGTCCTGGTTTACGCTAGTTATTTATTCTTGTGTACCGGGATATTCCCACCCACTCACCACTGTGATTCCTGTTAGAGCCAGGATCTACAGCGGCATCCAGAATAGACAAGAGCTCAATCAGTGACGACTGGGCTAGATCCCGGGGGGCCTAGCCCAGTCTTGGATTCCACATAGTTATTAAACTAACTTTATTGTTGTGTGTGTTGTAATCAGGGGAACAATAAAAAAAATGCCATGAAAATTCTGTTTGTATTTGAAATAATCAAGAACATTGCCATGTCCATTAAAATACAAAACTTTAATAGACCTCCAGGCTTATAAATAGTTAATACAAAACATTGCTCCGAATATATGGGTTAAACTCACTATTTACTTATTTTAAAAATAATCACATTTATGGAACTACTGGTGGGTACTAGTACTTGTATCATTATTTACATTGCATTTATTAGCTATCTGTACAGAATTTTTGTGCGATTTCATTAAGCTTGAAGGGTTAAGACGTATAAGTTTTTAACCGACTTCAAAAAATTAAGAGGTTCTCAATTCCGCAGTATTTATTTTTCCGCAATTCGAAACTTGAATGGGTAAACCGTTTCGGATGATTGTTTTTTGTGTGAAAGCTGGTGCTGCCTGTTTAGTCCCATTTACATTTGTTTGAGTTCCGACAATAAAAAAATAAATTCACTTCACGCCTTTTAATCTCAAAGCGGGGTAGGCAGAGGCACTTGCTAAAGCGATGGCATCCATGAGAAAACCATATGTCTTTGTATTTTACTGGTTGATGTCGGTTCTTATTTCTCTAAACTTATATCGAAGGCGGAAAGTTCATGAAACGCCAGCTGATCATGATATATCGTACTATCAGGTTAGGCTGTCGACCGATCGTCAAACGTATACATTTACAAGATTGGTTGTCGTTTCGATCACGATGCCGCAGGTTTTCATGATCGGGCCAATAACGCTGCTCCAACAAAAATAGCTGTGTGTTTTTCGAAAACAACTGTTACGATCGTACCGAAATCGCAATAGAATAAATATTGGCCCTTTGATATGGTCCCGGTGAATGAGATGGGGCGTAAGGATTGTTGGAGTGTAACGCATCCGGTGTTTTTAATAGTATTGTTGTTAATAAGTGTTCTATCGCCGTATTCATAAAAAGTCAAAACATTAACTAACTACACTCTTGAGCAAAATTTCCGGGTCACACACATTTTGTGTACATAATTCAACTGCATGTCCCGTCTTCGAGGAAAGATAGCTCAGTAAAATTAACTGTTTTTTAAAGGAAAATAATAAACTGTACATCAAAATTACTAACTTGCACACCTAAAAAGCCAAAGTTATCATCAGAATGGCAATTAGAAGACCAAATCAGTAATTTTGTGGCTAAGTCAGTATTTTAGTTAGGTTAGACTTTTTTGATGCACGTTTAAATACTATCCTTTTTTAAAGACAATAAAACTGCGATGTATTCATTACTAGTGAACGCTCCGCGATTTAATGCGCGTATTAATTCGTAGCTTTTCAGCCTTTTTAGCTCAACGTTAATCAAAATCGGTTAGGCGTTTGAAATTAGAAAAAAGTTAAGTACGGTGGAGTTATGGTTAATTTCAATTCAAGAATTAACCATGACTCCAAAATTCCACGCCCCTTTTACCCCCTTAGGGAATTAATTTTGTAAAAATCCTTTCTAATCTCACGCAAACATCATAAAAGGAACCCCTGTACATTTCAGCTTTATAGGGTCAAGGGTTTTGTGGTGTGTCGTTGATGAGTGTGTGATGAATGGAATCAGCCTGGATTTTGAGTTTTATATAAGTATATCTAATATTATACATTTGCCATGTCACAATGTTATGTATCGTACTTCTCCGAAACGGCTTTACCGATTTTTACCAGTTAGTTTAGTAGGTCTGAGATTCGGCGGAATTCTCCCCGTACACGGGGTACAAAGGCAACTTATTATGTGAAAACAAATGTTTGCCGGGACAGCTAGCTTATATCTATTATTGATTGAAATTGTATATATTAACTAGCTGTCCCGGCAAACATTTGTTTTGCCATAAGTTGCCGTTGCGCCCCGTGTATTGGGAGAAATACAACTGGTAGATGCATAAAAATAGATAGTAGCAGATTCTCAGACCTATTGAATACGCATATAAAATTTGGTAAAAATCGATAAAGCCGTTTCGGAGGAGTACGGTAACTAACATTGTGACATGGAAATTTTATATATTCGATTTTTGCTCACAACTGTAGTTGACGCATATGAGAGATAGAGAGGGAGATAGAGACTTGTGAGTTTCACTAGCAGTGCACTAGTGCCGTTCTAACTTTGTATGTACCACTTTAGTGTTGGACAGTTTCATCATCAGCCACATGACGTCGACGAGGGCCTCCCCCAATGATTTCCATGACCATTTGGGCGAAATACCAATACTCGCCACGCTAGGCAGGCGCGTTAGCTATTGCAGTGGTGTTGTGGTTTAACCCGCAGAGAGCGCTGCTGCCCGTCCTCTGGAGAGTTCCCTCGGTCGCCACTTACGACCCCTACGACGGGAAAGGTTGGGGTGGTGACACGTGTGTTTGACAGTTTACCTATGAACATTTTTTTAACACTATGAACAAGCGTTTGACCACCATCCTGACTGATGTTAAACAGGCAGCGATATGGTCTACGATGGAGCACACTTGTTGATATAATCCCCATGTCGTTAACCCGGAATATTCATTGTAGCTGTCTTTAAATATAATATTGTTAATATCGAGTGGGAATCACAATGACAAGTTTTCGTAGGTATTGCAGAGATTTAAATAAATACGCGTTTACGACGAAGGTCGGGCGGCCATGGCCTCCAACAATCTTTCTCTTCCAGACTATAGGTATTAAACGCCTAATCTCTTACTCGGTATTGTGGATATTATTTTTTGCATTTACCTACATAATTAAAAGTGTGTACATTATTGGGGTTATATACACACATCAAAAGTGTCTAGGGATCAAGTACATTTTAGAAGATTGCAATGAAGAATATATTTTACACTGAATTCATCCATAATTGATTCAAAATGTGGTGATAACTAATTAATACAGGCATAGGGAATTAGGTAGGAGACCAATCCAGAAGATTAGATTTGATTTAAATAAATTAGATTTTCTTAGAGCTAAAAATGTTCTTGATCCCTAGACACTTTTGATGTGTGTATCTAATAAGGATTTCTGTTGTTGATATTGGTAAAATGTAATTTACAAACGGTGAAAGATTTTTTCAAAACTCTCCAGCAATTTTCCAGCTAATTCATTTCAAACGAACAATATATCTTTCCTCTATCATAATTTTGCGTAAACTTCATCTCAGAGTGCAAAATCAAGTTTCACAACTAACAATGCAAACTCTATTTTTATTTAATAGAATATCGAGCTTAACCAACTCCTATCCACGGAACATTTTGACAGTTTGAAGCTCCTTTGTGAAGTTGTCGGCCACGGATGCTAGGTTAGGGCGTGTACAACAAGAAGCCTGATTACAAGCGCCGATCGACAAATCCGTATAAATTGAGTCGGCGCCTACAGTATTTCTATACAATATCCGGCATACCGATCAGCGCAGGTTAATTAGCTTGCTTTATGTAAACGCCCTTATTCTAGTTAACGTTCAGCTACGGTCAAAGGAGTAAAGCTTCTGACAAGCGCAGACATCACCCCGGGCGGGTTTTAATAGAATTATATTTCTTTGTACAGTCAAGAACTGCCAATGCAATTTTCAATATTTTAATCGAGTTTGGCAGTTTATCTATGAAAATATTATCGGTTAATGTTGTTCTGTGTTAAACAAAAGTAAACCTTACTACGTACAGGAGAACATATATTTTCATTTTGCACATCTTTTGACAGGTGGTGAGTTGAGTTCAGACTGTAAGACCACCGCACAGCATTTGCATTGTGGTGCATTTTTTATCAACTATGAAATAAAATAAGCGTGCCTGCTGAGGCTAGGTAAAATTTTGAACGGATTTTGACGCGGTTTTCTTTGGTAGTTTGGGTGATTCTAGAGGAAGGTTTGTATGTATAATACATGTTTGTAATATCAGGGAAACACTGTTATTGATGTGTAGTGGCAAAACAATGTATGATGTTTACATGAGATAAGAATTATATATATAAGGATTTTTGTAAATTCATCCCCTAAAGAGATAAAAAATTTGATGTTTTTTAGGTTCTAAAACTTCGAAACTGCGCGAATGAAATCGCGGGGCTTTCACTAATACCTAATAAACATTACTATGAAATAAATATTGAAGTTGAAATATTGATTAGTACGTGAGACGTATAATAACGGATGTGTAATAGGAATATTCACACTTCACGGAGTTCCTGATGGTGAACTTTAAACGTATAATTAACGAGTAAAATTAGCACTAAGCAGACAGTCCGAAATACCATTCCCAGTGTTTTGAGCGATGTTGTGTATCCAATATCATATTGTGTACGCAGACGAATGTCGTCAGCGTTTCTCATCAATTTAACCTTATTCATTTCTTAGTGTAGTAATTATATGCAAGGTTTTTCAATTTATTCGTGGAGTATAGCGCTCTGTGAGATACCTATCCTACCACTCCTCTTTAGTTGGTTGTTTTTGAGGATTAAATACGACAGAAACATGAATTATTATGTTAACAGTTCATGACTCAATTGTACAATCTGTAACTTTCGCATTGTTTGTTATTTTCTAATATTTTTGTCTGATGTTTGACTTATGACAAAGTCGGTTGCCAACTTACACTGTAAAGTCGACCAAAAAGTGCTCTTCTACCAATTTCGATTACGTTTCCTGTGTTACATATCACTATGGTATTTTTTTATTTAGAGTCGAGGACAAAATGAACCTTCTTGTCTATGGAAACGTTTCGGTGCTAAACAATTTTCTTGGCCGACCTTACCTCGGGACAGCTAAACAACTTTTGTTATTAATAAGGAGAATCCAGCGTCAAATTAAAAATATAATTCTACCTCTTCATACAAACTTACCGATCAGCTAATGGAGAATTTTCTCTGACGTCTTTGATACTTTCAAAGTTTGACAGTAATGATAGTTCTCCGCCCCAAAATCTGTCAGAAAAACGTCAAAGAAAATCCCCATTGCCACTTTGTAAGGAATATGTAGGTGTTGTATTGTTTTCATTTGTGACATAGGGTTTCTTGGGGAAAATTGTATGGTATGGATTGAGTTTCTAACTTTGTACCTAGATATGATTCTAACAGAAATCTCTTTTGTCTGAACAGAAGTCATCGGTGCGCAGCTCGTTCAGGCGCGCGCGCACGGGCGGCGGGGCGCTGTCCCCGCCGCGCGCCGGCATGGAGCGCCTGCGCAAGTCCTTCCGCGACTCGTTCCGCCGGCGCAAGGGCGCGGACCCGCCCGAGTCCGCCCGCCCTCACCAGTGGCACGCGGACGAGGCCGCGGTGCGCGCCGGCACGTGCACATTCCCCGTCAAGTATCTAGGATGCGTCGAGGTGTTCGAGTCACGAGGCATGCAGGTGTGCGAGGAGGCACTTAAAGTACTTAGGGTAAGTTGCGTTCGTCTTTTTCTCTGGGCGGTTGGTTTTTATAATTGTAAATGTGTATAATACATAATATGTGCATCAACCTATGGTACGTTCTCCAATAACTGCAACATTCATTACATTTGTCTGATAGGTAAGGGTGCCAATGATAAATGGACAGCCTATCCTCCTATATGTAATCCCGTTCTTTCATATACACCCGTTACCTAGCTTCTCGCCTAGCTCGCGTTCTCCACATTGTATTAAAATACACACACCGTGTCATTATTTTTACGTCACAGACCAGTACATAACAGTTTCAATATTATCTCAACTCGAAATTCGTGCCCACTTCACTACTGATTTCTGTGTAGGTACTAATATAAGCATACTTGATGATAAATTACGTATATTACATAAAGATTGACGTCATTCTCTAGTTACATTAAGTACCTACTGTGTTTGTAGAGAAAATTATAGTTTATACCGCTGCTATTAAACGCTGTGCAACCGAATCTATATCATTGTAATAAAACCGTACCGAATACTGTATAATTGCGTATAAATCAAGAACCACTTAACAGTATTTCATGTTATTTTAAGATTTAGTTCCACCAGTTTACCTCAGGGGTATAAAGCTATGATTACTGGTGGAAGTCTTTGGGAAACGATTACGATTGAATGGAATTAATTTGAAAATTAAGTTCACGTCACACAGGAGAGACACGACCGGGTACGTAAAAGGAGAAAAGAAATGAAAAAGCAAAGGAAAAGAAATAAAGAAAGTAACAGTCTCTATATGGCAGGGTTCATATAAAGTCGAACATCCTACTAATATTATAAATGCGAAAGTTTGGATTGATGTGTGGATGTATGGATGGATGTTTGTCCTTCTTTCACGCAGAAAGTACTGGACTGATTTTTATGAAACTTGGCAACATTTAGCTTAAAAATTAGAATAACGTATAGGTTATTTATTACATTTTGGGGATATGTTTTCATAATGTATATTGGCAAAAAAAACGTTTGCCGGGCCAGCTAGTTAAAAATATTTCCGGACCCGGAACGCTATCGGACCGGATTATGTGTGTCTTCAGTTTTAATATGTGTAATATGTTAGTCCTTTTCAGGAAATTGTTTTCGAATATCCTTCGTTTATTGCGTTGTTTAGTACGTTTCGCAATTACTCTGATAAGTACCTAGCTAAAACGATAATGCCTACCAGCGGGGGAAAAACTAACCATACAAATTACAATACATTGTATAGAGATCATTGAACTAGTGAATTCGACTGAAAATTAGGCGTAAATTATCTAGACATAACAAGTTCCTAGAAGGCCGTCTGAACAGACTTTGGACTTGTTGATGACTCTTACTACATTTTACTATATTAACTTAGCGTAACCAAGCATAATATTTATTTAGCATTTTTTCAAAACACAAGCTCTCCAAATGACATAAACATACATTTGCGTTCATATTATTAATAGGAGACGGTTTGGGTAATTTTCAATATAGTCTTTCCAAATGTCCACTTTGTGTCATATTGTACAAAATACACAATGTAATATATTTAATGTCTGAATAAAAACCTATCCTTCTTAAATTATGTGGCCTGCATCATGGGGAAAAAAAATTAAAAGTGGTCCAAAGTCAAAAACTGCGTTCATACGTATTACTTGTACCTTTGACAATAATTTAGAATGAAAAATCTGTAGATGGGACGGATAGAAAAAAAAATTCGAGGAAAATTATACTGATGTAGTATTTCATCACTATGCAGTTAAGGATTAAAAAAAAATAAACTTCAATTATAAATATCGTTTCTTAGATTTTGAATCCTCATCAGAAATATATACTTTTATAATTTTCCGGTATATATAATACGTTAAGAAAAATAATGAAATATTTACACCCAAAAGGTGACTTTTGCTTATTTTTGTTTAATTTGCCACAGCCATGTTGTTATTTTTTGTAGTTCAATGATCGGCACATCAAGTCTTTGGGTCTTAATGGCGCTTCAGGTTTTTTAAATTAAGCCGATTTTCAAAAAACAAAATATTTAATGAAAAATTTTACGCAGCGAAAACAATTTATTTATCTACATAATGTGTAATAATAAAAACAGCACTCAAAATGAAATATTGTCATTATGATGAAACAGATTGCAAAAAAAACAAGTAAAAATTTTGCCATAGTAATTTATTTATTCCCATCGACGTGTCGTTAGAAATATCCAATGATACTACGTTCTGAAACTTGAAAGTTCTCACACTTAGTCACTGTGTTACTTACGTACTGTTCTTAATCATGACTCAATTGTTCAAAATGTGAAAGTAACCGTTATATTTGCGATGTATCACTAAACGTCATGCACAATCTTATATCCGCTTTTACCCTTTGCATGAATCAAATATACCATACTCTTAATTCATTATCATCAGCCACATGTCGTCCACTGCTGGACGATGGCCTTCCTAAATGATTTCCACGTTCATTTGGGAGGAAATGTCAATAATCGCCAAGATTGGCAGGCGGATTGGCGATCGCAGTGGTGTTGTCGTTTAACTCACAGAGAGCGCTGCTGTTCGTTATCTGGAGAGTTCCTTCGGTCGCCTCTTTTGAGACGACGTGGAATGTTGGCCTGGGGTGGTGATACATGTATTCTATTTCTATCATACTTATTAAGCCGATATTCGGGGTCTGATGAACTACGAAATACGCCTACCTCGCTATTTTGTTTTCATGTGACATACCAAAACAAAAACGTAAACCCACGTTCAAACACCATAGTGGAACAGTAATTTATCAGTTTGGACCCAGGTATAACCTGTTACGCAGTAAGATATTGTCTCTTACTCTATCACTCCTGTATGTTTTTCGTATTGTTGTCCCGTTTTATTCTAAACGTCAGTTTAGGATTGCAAGTCCACTTGTTTTTGGTCTGAGTTAAAAACGCATGATAATGATAAAAGAAACCATATCATATTCTTCACATGCAACGGTTATTAATTGTGACTTGTATGTAACTACGCTTATGAAATGAGAACGTAAACTAGAATTCTCTTGGGATTCAGATTATACTTGAAGTATGCAGGTTTATAATTTCCCTCGGGATATGCAGCGCTGCTCGGCTATCCTTTAGGCTTTCACAACATTGCTGCGGCTTCCCTTTCTTCAGGTTTCACAATTACAAGAACGCTGTCGGGTTCTGTAAATGCAACACTAATAATGGAAGTTCTTGGAGTTACTTTGGCTCACGGGGAGATTAGAACTTCTTCGAAGCTAAAAAGTGTTTATTCAGTATTTATCCTGTGCAGTATGAAGAATGAAGGGGCCAAATATTTTGGTTTAGTTCGTTTTGAATGTATGAAGGTACTAGCTGTATTAGGGGGGATATATGCTAAAAAAATGACTAACTTCAAGCAGTCGGGATTGAAAGTGGCAGATATTTATTTTATTGTTTGTTTACATGTTACAAAAGTGTCTGTAATTTGAATAACTTACCCAAATAATAAAAAACGTACTAAAATATAACTGATAGAACCTAGGCTATATATATAAAATACCTCCGATACCTATACAATGTTTAGTCAATTAGGTAATTTAGGTATTCACACTTCACCAGTAATTTTGGATTTTCCACATTATTCAAACATGTCGTTCTTAAAATAAATAAAATCAACTGCATTTACACAAGCATTAACATGTTTGGACTTATGTCTAGCACTACGAATGGTAACATACTTAAATTTGGCGTTCCCGGAGCGTTTCCGTGGCCTTAAACCCACGGTGGTGGACAGAAGATTTAAAATGTATTATGGTGTCTCCTAGGTAAATTCTCGTGACAATTGGGTCTTTTATACTATCTGTATGTTTTTAAGGATATGGGTGAAACAATTGCGATCAAAAATATCAATTTCATAATAAGTCGGACGTTCATAAGTCGGACGCAACATGTCGGGAGTTCGAAAGGCATTATTGGACTTAAGCCTATCCTGGTCAAACCATTGGAGCTTAGATAAAGCTCTGAACTGCGCGAGACTATTAGTTGTTGCATCTTTTCACTCTATGTACAGTCCAGTTCCATTATGTACAGTCGGCCAAAAATCTGATCGACCGCCGTACATCTTAGGCCTTAATGTCTTATGAAATTCATATGAGTTTTAAGGTAAATTTTTACTTGTCGCAATATAACTGTTTTAGTGTTATCAAAGTAGTATATCAAAAGTAGTATACACTTTCTTGGCTGATTGATAGACGAAAACCCGGCTACGTTCGGGAGATGTTATCCGTTATCCGGTGTCAGAGACCAATAGAGGGACAATATGGCGAGTGCAATTCATCTGTCGGCAACATTATACTGTTTTCAAAACTCTAAATTTCTGTTTTCATCATAATCATCATCAGCCACCTGACGTCTACAGCTGGACGAATGACCTCCCCCAATGATTTCCACTATCATTTTGGGACTAATGCCAATAATTGCAATGCTTGACAGGCGGGTTGGTCATTGCAATAATAATAACAATAATTTTCATTTATTTAAGTAACTAAGACTCACAAATGTTAGTAGTACACAATAAACTTATGTTAGTAACACATGTAACAAAAGGCACACAACAAATATTATTATCACTGTACGGCCAGCACAGAAATCATCCCGGCGACAGTCCACAAGAGACAGCGCTGCAGTGATTCATGTACTAACAGTCCACTCGGCTTGAAATTAATCTCACTCACTCTTGCAATGGTTTTGTGGTTTAACCTACAGAGAGCGCTGCTGTCCGTCCTCTCGCCTCTTACGATCTGGGGGTCGACGATAGAACGAACGTTAGTTTTCGATCAGGACTATTGTATCCGTTGAAAAAAAAAAAAAAAAAAATTCACGCCTTTAATCCCAAAGAGGGGTAGGCAGAGGCACTAACGTACCCACGGTTCACCAAGCGTATTTAACCCAACGTGACAGGGGGTGAGCCCATCGCCGTTATAGGGTTCACACACCTTGTGGTGTGCGGGTTTCATCACGATGTGTCCTTCACCGTACGAGCGTTGCGTTGCGTACATAGGCTCTGAAAAAAGAGTCCCATTGGTACACGTCCAGTAGCCGGACTCGAACCCGGGACCTCCCGGTTACAAGTCAAGTATCCGACCAACTGGACCACAGACGCTTTATGTATCCGTTGTCTAAATTAATAATAAAGTTAATATATTTTTTCAGAATTCCCGTAGGCGGCCGGTGCGCGCTGTCCTGCACGTGAGCGGCGACGGGCTGAGGGTGGTGGAGGAGGAGACGAAGGGCCTCATAGTGGACCAGACCATAGAGAAAGTGTCCTTCTGCGCGCCCGACAGGAACCACGAACGGGGTTTTAGGTGAGCATAATTATGATGAAAAGTTATTTTACTCAATGTCTAACCAGTTGCCTCATGCTAAGGTAGGTATTTTCACAACCTGTTCGACTAGCATATTACTATTAGCGATACATTTGCAAAGCTCATTCAAAGTGACCATAAATACATTCTCCTGACAATAATAAACACAATAAATAAAGAATTAGATAAATTATCGAGTTAGCAACACATTAGTGATACACTTTCTTTTATATTAAAGAAGACTAGAAATGGCCCCGCGACTCCATCCGCGTTATTTTCATTATTCACACAAACTCTAACCGCGACTCTTGAGTAACGTCCATTGATTCAGAATACGGGCCTTAGTTTCCGTTGCATAGCAACCAGCATAAGTACTTTTATAAAAAAATTGCTGTACCGCGCGGTGTCACTCGCGTTTTTTCGTTCCCGTGGAAATTTGGGGATAAAATATAGCCTATGTTACTCATGGATAATGTAGCTTTTCAACAGTGAAAGAATTGTTCGAATCTGTCCAGTAGTTTCGGAGCCTATTCAATTCAAACAAACAAACAAAAAATCAAATCTTCCCTCTTAATAATATTGGTATAGATTAGACTTTTCATACAAACGGTATTTCCCGATAAATCAAGTTCCTACGATTAGTCGTATGGGCTGTGCGTTGATTGTCAGTCATTCAGTCAGTCAGCTTTTTCTTTAATCTATTTAGATATAGATTTCCTTCTAGTTTATGTATAAGATTATAGTGACCTTAAGACAGCTGACGGCGAGCGGCTAGGCGCGGCATTCGTATAATAAATATAGGTATATACTGAGGTATAGTTAACCGGCCACGGTTTATGTTGTGTAGGTTATTTATGTTGATTATATTTCTATGCGGATGCGACAAGTCGAAAACAACTCCAATGGGGAATTTTCAAACTCCATAAGTTTCTTATCTAGATGTCGCTAGTAGATATCCAGGGGGACATCTGTCAGTTATATTTTAGTGCGTTTTTTATTATTTGGGTGAGTTATTTAGACTTAAGACAATTTTGTAACATGTAGACAAACAATAAAAAAAATTACTGTCGCCTTCAATACGGAGCTTGACGTTAGTAAATTCGTTGACATTTTGTCCCCCTAATACAACTAGCGCCATCTGTCATAACTAAGAGAAACAAGGGCCCTGAAAATTCCCCATTGGAGAGGTCTATGTCTAAGAGTGGACGAATATGAGCACATGATGATGATTTTTATAATACTTTTTCAACACTTTGACTTGAAAGTTTCAACAGCGCTTGAAACATAACAATTTATACTACAATGTTATAAATGCGAAAGTAACTCTGTCTGCCTGTCTCGCTTCAACGCCAAAACTACCGAACCGATTTAAATGAATTTTAGTCTACAAATAGTTTAGTTAGAGCCTGAAAGGACATAGGCTTTTTAATCCAGGGACATGTTAAACTAAGTAAATGAAATCGCGGGGCGTCCACTTGTACATTCTATTTTTTTTCATATCAGAAGATGATAAGATTATGAAACAATAATCCATACCAACATCGTTTTTTTACTACTATACTAGCATGTCTTTTTTACACGAATACGATTATAGCTAGACAAATATTACCTACTTGAGCAGAGCTGATCTGTGCCTGAGGAGAGTTCAAGAATACGGATCTTAATCACCAACTTGATTCGTCCAACTTCAGGACCAATTTGTAGCCCTTTTATTATGTCTTATAGAAATAGCCCCCTAACTAACTACCAACAAGGGTGTTCCTGTATGACCTTGAACTGGAAATCTGATTATAATCCGCGCGACATAAGTATTACCTCGCTTCGAGCCGTTCCCATACCAACGCGATGTCTATTTCAATCAAACGAGTTATATTATTACGTATCGTGAGAAAACCGGCATCTGTGCGGTCTCAGTACATAAGTATACGCGCCCGGCTAGATATGTTTGTTACCAATATATGGTGAGCTTGCTTCCTTGAGGAAATGCTAGTGTAGAAAGTCCAAGTGAACAGTAGTCCAGTTTTCACGCAAACCGATCGTGAAATGTGTACCTAAATTACACCGAGAGAGGTTTATCTCGTGCACGGGAGAGTAGAAGATACTAATGGCTAGTTACAATAACTTGTCTTACGAGTATTGGGTAGTTATAAAAAAAAAAAAATACACTTCACGCCTTTAATCCCAAAGAGGGGTAGGCAGAGGCACTTGCTAAAGCAAGTACCCACGGTTCACCAAGCGTATTTAACCCAACGTGACAGGGGTGAGCCCATTGCCGTTATAGGGTTCACACACCTTGTGGTGTGCGGGTTTCATTACGATGTTGTCCTTCACCGTACGAGCGTTGCGTTGCGTACATAGGCTCTGAAAAAGAGTCCCACGTCCAGTAGCCGGACTCGAACCCGGGACCTCCCGGTTACAAGTCAAGTGTCCGACCAACTGGACCACAGACGCTCTAGATCGGGTAGTTACTTTCATACGATTTTGACGGAACGTAAAAACATGTTGGTTGTGTCAAAAATGTATGGAAGTAACGCCCACTTACCCGTAACCTATGATACTGACTTGAGCATTGATAAAACTAAATAATCGTTTCGCCAACAGAAAGTCTATTGTTCGGCACTAGTAAGTAGTTTACCACATGCGATATTTTGAATTCTGGAATGTTCTCAGTTATGGTAATATCTAGTGTAAAAGTACCCCGAGCAATGGTCGAAAGGTTGTTCGGCTCGTCAATATAAACAAACGGCGAGAATGCGGGGAAGTGAAAAAAAATTTTTTTCATCTCCATACAAAACAGATTTTCTTTGCCTCGCGATTCTCGGCTCGGGGTCCTTTTACACGCAGTATAAAAATAATAAGTAAACATAACTGAACTAACGTAAACAAACAATATTTATGAAACCTTTCAAAAGTTTTAAGTAAAAGTGCGTATTATAATATCCCACAGACCATTAGGAAAAAAGCCCTGACGTCCCTAGAGGGTCCGGTCAGGGAAGAGGTCAGACCGTGAGGTTCTTCTCATTCACGTCTGTCTCCTAAAGATAATTATTGTATACTTAATTCTACTGGATTGTAAATACAAACTATCTCCGATTACTAGAGACGTAATCAATGCAGACGTCACGAGCTGTGATTAGCCGATGACGCTTGTTCAGCCAATCACCGCCAATCAATCGCAGCGCTGATCGACTGAATTTAATGTTAATGTCATAAGCGCTAACGAAGCGATCTGAATGCATAGTCATGATTTATCACACTTAGGTGGTTACCTAATTAAAAGAAAAATAAGGAGTAATTTTCATTGAAAAATAAAGCCTATACTCAAGTACATACATCAAAAGTGTCTAGGGATCAAGAACATTTTTAGCTCTAAAAAAATCTTTAGCAATTTTAGATTTACCAATCCAGAAGATTAGATTTGATTTAAATAATTTTAAATGGTCTCCTACCTAATTCCCCATGCCTGTATAAATGACTTATCACCACATTTTGAATAAAATATGAATGAATTCAGTTTTTGTAAAATATATTCTTGATTGCAATCTTCTAAAATGTTCTTGATCCTTGAGACACTTTTGATGTGTGTATATTAAAGTTTTAAGGTGAAAACGTACAAACAAGCTTGCATTCCCATTTCTGATATTAGTAGGGACGAAGACAATTTCAGCTGGACCCTTGGATGTAGTGGCTCAGGCTGTTCCGGGGGCTCCTAATAATGCAGGAGCGGTCACCGTGGGGTTTTAATGAGTGCGTGTCCCGCATACCCCCGCCGCTATCCCCGTTAGCGGTGGGGGGTATCCATAACGGATTACCCCGCGATAACCATTCACAATCTCCACGTAAATACCTATCTATAAGAATGTAACGCCGTAGGACTCCATGTTTAGATATTGTCAAACAATAAAAACGATATTGTGTTTTCTTTTTGTACAAAAAAAATCGTATCTCGCTCTCCGAGTAATATAATACAAATCAATAAAGAACGAGCTTTGGAATGAATCGAGTATCTTTTTTCTTGATGTTAAATCGATACCTATGCATTGTAATATCTTTGTTATTTCTGTATTCTGATATTCCTCCTCAAAGGCGACCCTTCGATTTTGTTTATTTTTGCTGTGGGACGTTTGTGTCGTTGAACTCGTGTCTTCAATGATATTGGATTTATTTTTGTATACAATAATTATGTTTTTACAAATACAACACACACACACACACATACTAATGTTAATTGTATGTCGAAGTATGTATGTATGTATATGTTATATACATACATTGAGGTTCTTTAGATCGATGTGCCTACTATATTCGCCCGACGAAAAAACATGAGTTTGGGCATATGGAGAGCGTGGAGGAAAGTCGATTAACGAAAGAGATTTATATGGGTGATGTAATGGGCCGGGTGAGTAGAGGTCGCCCCAGGAGGACATATACAGACCAGATTGGTGATGTCCTGGCCGAAGGTGGCGTGAAAAGTACTCGAAACCGGAGGTCATGTATGAAAAGATGTATGAATGTAGATGAAGCGAAAGGGGTATGTCAGGACCGTGACAAATGGAGATCTGTAGTCTCTGCCTACCCCTCTGGGAGACAGGCGTGTAGTGTATGTATGTATGTATGTGTAATCACGGTACAGCTGCGATTGGCGGACGTTAAATACCTACCTAATGAACAAGTGTGCTCCATCGTAGACCACACGGTTGCTTAACAACATACAGAATTATGGTCAAATCGTGGTTCTTAGAGCATTAAAGAAAAACGTAGTTGAAAACGAATGCATCGACACGAACCGAACGGACGCGTTCTTTTTGTTCTAACCCCATCATTGGAAAGATAAAATAATAACAATTTTCTGATAATACACATAGTTTAAGCCTAAAACTTAAACAATCCCCGCAAGGTTCCGAGCCTATCTGTCTTCATTCGGCATTATGGATAGTGTGCTACACTGAGTTGTTACGGAGTTGCATAGGCTAATAGCCCCATCGCGCATTTACAAAAGGACAAGCCGTGGCGAAACTTCATCCAGCAAAGACATTCAATTTACGCGAAGCAAACCGTTTGCGTCTAATTACATAGTGCTAACCGCCAGGATGTGGAATGACTAACGCAGTACAGTGTGGGGGTCTTCAAGTCGCGGGTAAATAGGTCCCTAATGAAAAAGTGTGCTCCATCGTAGACCACATCGCTGCTTAACATCAGGCTGAATGGTGGTCAAACGCTCGTTCATAGGTATTTTTCAATCTTCAAGAGAGTCAATCTTATGAGAGGTCGAAATTTTCATAATTTAAATCTAGAAAGAAAAGAACTATCGAAATCTCTCCATGGAGTTTTGTCCAAATTCGTTCAATAACTTTTCGACTTCATTGAGCATTTGCCATTAGTAGAATTTTCCATCCCAATCAATCTGTAAAATTTATTTTCATAATAACTAGGTAAAAACATAATTTGATAAGAAGTCAGGACAGTTTTTTCATGCTGTGAGGTTGAATGTTGTACTTTTACTGCAATAAGTTATAATTAAATAAATAAGACTATGTAGACGTGAATTGAAGAAAATAACTAAGAAAAGAAAAAAGTTACCAAGCAACATTTTCGGAACCTTATTGTAAAAGTTTTAAAAAAACACATTAAGATAAATAAATGTACATTTCGGTAAGCAAAATGAAGGAAGTAGGTAAAGTAGATATTTTTTACAAACAACATCAAAGCAAAATTAAAAAAAAAAAAACTATAAACAAAGTCGCTGTGATAATGATAATGGAAAAAGCCAAAATCGAAAGTGGAATTCTCATAAATAAAAACGACATTCTCACAGAAAAATTATGGACCGAAAAAACCGGGTTTTTTTTGTGATAGAAATGAAAATGCTCACTCTCCATTTATGTCAAGTTAATTTCTTAAGCACGTATATTAAGTGCCCTTTTTCGGAGCGAAACTATTATGCTTAACTTTTAAAAGTAATTAAATAGTATTTAACGAGAATATAATTATTGTCGTTTGTCATAATGTTTTTTGAACTTCAAAGAAATGGGTTTTGTAAAAGTATAAAATGGTTTTGAAAGGACTCGTTATTTTTTATTTTTATTTTGTTTTAGATCTACGAGAACACAGTGTGTGTGGCTGCCATATTAAATATGAGTTTGTCAACCAAGAGTCCTGAAATCAATGCTTCTAGCTAACAACACCATACTAATATGTGTTTATACGGAACTAAAAAAAAAGTGATGTTCCTAATTCGGCTGTATTTATTTATGTGTCGAACGCGCTTCGGTTTTCTTTAACTGCATCATTATTAATAGAATATATGACTGTGTCAATACCGCAGCCCAATTTCTTCCGTTGTGGGTGTCATAAGAGGCGACCGAGGGAGCTCTCCAGAGAACGGGCAGCAGCGCTCTCTGTGAGTTAAACCACAACACCACTGCGATCGCCAACCCACCTACCAAGCGTGGCGATTATTGGCATTTCCCTTCCAAATTATTAAGGAAATCATCGATGTCATGTGGCTGGTGATGATAAAGTTATTCTGAGTGACTTACCGCCCAATTCATATCAGATATTTAGACAATGCGCATGGCAGACATTTTTTCCATTCTCCGTTAAAAGTATTTTCCGTTTTCGCAGCAATTTTTATTGAGACTTTCCATTGGAGATTTCGTTTAGAGTATTCTTAAGTAATTAATCAAACAATGGTTTACTGGCAGTAATTAACATACTTTACGTGAACGTTATAGTCTATTTGATTTGCGTTTGCATACCGAAAAGTGTTTGGAATAGATGACTGTCTCATTGGATTACTATTGTGGGTAGTATGTTTGAAATTTATTGCTTGCACCTCTAGCTTCGGATTTCGGGTGTGCACAGTATGGAACTTAAGAGAGAGAGAGAGAGACAGTTTACATAATGCGAACCGCCAGAATGTGGTATGTCTTGTCAGAGTTTGTGTTTCCTGCGAAGTAGTCTGAGCAACTTTCAGTTGAGGGTGAATAGGTGTATTTATACAATTGTGTTCCATCGTAAACCACATCGCTGCACGTCCAAGTGTTTCAACCTCATTCCTGGTGTGGAATAGGGGTGAAACACTTGCTTATAAGGAAGGGTAGAGAGAAAAAAAAAAGAAATTATATTTTTTTTAAATGTCTTCCTGTTTCTTCGGGCCCACATGTGAATGAATTATTCTGAACCGGAGGAGGCTAATTTATCTAAGCGGGCGTTCATCGTGATATTGTATACTTTGATATATTGCGCTTTTGAAGTTAACAGTGTAATTTATTATTTGATATTTATGAGAAAAAATTAACACAATAAAGTTGTTATATACCTTTAGGTCGATGATCTCGCAGAGATAAGAAATGTGTGTGTGTGTGAAATGGCCTAGAAAATGACATGCCCACAATTTCTGTCAACTCATTAAAGATTACAAAAGCGAGTTAATTTTATGTTACTAAGTAAGTACTTGAGATACGTACATATGAAAAAAAAATTAAAGAAAAAATATACCGACTTCGGTAGGTTACTTCATCATCATCATCAGCGCATACTTGTCCACAGCTGGACATAGGCCTCTCCAATTGCACGCCACTGTGATCTGTAAAAAAATCTGGTAGGTTACTTAGTAGACAATTATTTAAATTCTGAGTTCTTCTAGTATACCCATATTTCCTCATCATGAGACCTTCGAAATACCTTTATTTTCTATTTTTTGTTACAAAAAAGTCATAAACGACGAAGTTCCGCGAACAAATATAATAAAAACATTTTTACAATCGCATTGAAGCTCCTATTTTAAAGTCACTTAAAATGTGTATTATGAAAGGCGATTAACACAATAGTACGAGGCAATAGTGAAACATTTCTTCTTGCGCTATCGCATTCTTATCACTATTTACAGTACTGTTACGATACCACTATTTCATAACTCTATCCTATTTCCTACAACACACCGCTCACGTGTACTGTCACTGTCTGTATGGTGCTATCGGTCTACGTGTTCACACACTAATTGCGGGTAACAGCAAATTTTTTAATCTTATAATTTTATGGTGCTCCAGATACTTCATATAAGACTAGATCTCGAATAATATACCTAAGTATATCAATACCAGCGGCGTGCACACCATATAGGCAAAAAGACACTGCCTACCTTAGTATTTTGATTACCCGACCTTATAATAGAGTTATTGCTAGATCCTTTTTTGTTGCACTCACGAAGGTCCTGTGTTTTGTGGGTGAGTAGATAGGTAGGTACCTGTGTTTCGTAAAGACAAGTTACCTATACATAGGTGTCAATCCTCGGGGATTACTGCCTACCTTGTCGTAAAAGTCAGTGCACGCCACTGATCAATACATAGTAGAAATTAACGTAGTCGTAGCCGTTCTTCATCCTCATGTATGCTTAGATTTTCAAAACTACGCAACGGATTTTCATTAGGTTTTCTTTAGAAGATTTATTTAGTGATTTAGCATTATGGATAACATACAGCTCAAAATACCACTAATATACTGAGTTATATTAGAGGTAATACTCGTACATTTAAGACATTTTCAGTTTGAAACACACACGCATAATCACAATTAGCATAAGCTACCGTTAGTTTAACGGATAAAGACTATACGCAATTTCACCTTCCGGATGAAAATTTATAGATGCATACGAGAATTTCCTCCATTTAATGCTTAAGTAATACGTAATTAAATACGAAATAATCCGGCATAAAATCAGTAAGGAAATATGAAACGGAATATTAATTTGACGATTTATACCTGTAAATTGGTAACGTGAAGTGAAATTATGATAAATACATACTTATAGTGCATATTTACAGTGCATAATCTCGTTACGGTTTTAATTTATTCTTGAGTTCTTCGAAAAGTGCTATAAATTAAAAATAATTGCCACTAACCTAATCTTTTTCCCTTTCATAATAAAATTATGTGTGTTGGGTGCTTGCTTTGTGTTTGAGCGTAAAAGGATCCCAAGCAATAGTCTTAAAAACGTTGTCGGGCTCATCAATAGTACAACTTTAACTAAAATGTTATCACCCGATGCAGAAAATCGTCTATTTTGTATGGAGAAGAAAAACATGTTTTTCGTTTTCCCGCATTGTCACCATAGTAAAAGTTGTTCATATTGATGAGCCCAACAACGTTTTTAAGACTCGGCGTCCTTTTAAACTTAGTATTATGTAATTTACACACTTTTTGTCTTTTGCACACATCATTTTTCTTATTATAGGGGTTATATACAAAACATTCATCTTCCGAGAGTAAAGAAAGAAGCAATTACGGAAATCTATAGTCATATCATTTTTTAAGGAAACGCGCACTGACATGATATTAAATGTTTAAAACGGGTATTATTACCCATCTATAGTCATGTAGTCAAGTCTGGGTTTAATAAAGGGGACTGTGACTTTACTTTGTCACGATCTTGCTTAGAACATTTTACCTCTTATAACTTTTCATCTTTCTTAACGGAACATCAAAATCATGCTAAAAGTGTCCTTAGAAACGCCATGGCCACAAAGTTCCATCTACCCCATTAGTAGTTGTGCCAGAAGAGTGCAGCGATACAGATGTTAGTACGTTTGACATTGCCAGCCGCCTGTCTGTGTGTCCCACTGAACTAATTCGTATGGACAGGTTGTTTTCACTATCTACCCCATTAGTGAGTTCAACTCTTTCCCGGACAGTAAACGCCTATAGGCGCCATAACAATAAAACGTCTGTTGTGTCTATTTTACTGTCCGCTAATGTGTTAAGTAAATTGTGTGTCGAAATATTTTTAAACATAGTATGTACCGTCATTAGCTATCAGAGAAGATTATTTTAGAACCTTTTCGTAAATCTCATAAAGAATGTCGGACATAAAAAAAAATACGCTTTTTTTAATAGACGCGTCCAGGCCACGTACTATGAGGCCTTATTGTGATATTGTCGCTGCGTGACAAAGACAGTCTTATGTCACTTATCTAGCGTTATCCCTGTCACACAGCGATCCAGTAATACTACTATACGACAACATGGTATGGGGTCTATATATTTCCATATATTTTTTTAAACACAATGAATAAGTATTTCACCATCATCCTGCCTGATGTTAAGCAGCGATGTGGTCTACGATGGAGCACACTTGTTAATAAGGTGTACCCCAGTGACTTGAAGATCTCCAGTCTGTACTACGCAGGAAACACAGACTCCGGCAAGTCATTCACGCGTCTGCTTTCGCGTAAATGGTATATCCATCTGGTATGGTTGACGTTTTGCCGTTTTCCTGGTTGTCCTATGGTAAAAGCGCGATTACACATACATATTGTTTAAAACTTTATTGTACTAAAAGTAAGGCTAACCAAAGGGTAGACTTAATACACACACACACACACACATATTTCACGCCTTTTAATCCCAATACGGGGTAGGCAAAACTTAATAATGAATACCAATAATCGCCACGCTTGGCAGGCGGGTTGGAGATCGCAGTAGTGTTGTGGTTTAACTCCAGAGAGCGCTGTTGCCTGTTCTCTGGAGAGTTCCTCCACGACGGGAAAAGTTGGGCTGGGTGGCGACACATGCATCCTATACGCCGTCAAAACAATTGTGTGCCAAACCTTTTCGCCACAAAATCCTTGTGGCACTGCACACACACCATTCGGTATGTCGAGGTCATTCTGTGTCCGCACGACCTTTAAACTTTTTAAGCTGCAACGAGGGTTAGGTTCCTGTTCATTAAAGCCATGTTTGCGTGAATTTTAAAGAAAAGAACTATAATTAGCGACTGTCAGGTGATTTTGGCTAAATAATCTTAATTTGACATCCACTATAATTATTTAGACGCCAAGGTTTTTTTGCTATGTAGTAGGTAATTATGCTTAGGTGTTTAAAGAATTGCTGTGCAAATTAAGGCTTAGGCCATTCTTATTAGAGGGGGATTATTATTTCTTAAAACTGTGACATTGATGACAGAAGTAGACATTAAAATCATTGAAATAAATGGCTTGTGAAAAAAAAGGAAAGAAACTTCAAATTATCATAAATGTAACGTCTTTATAGAAACTTCATGCTTTCAAATTATTAAATAATATTTTATAATAGAGTTGAAATTTCGCAATCGCATTTTTTTTAGATTTTGATGAAACTAGTATGCTATTAAATGCTATAAAATAAAACATACGTTTTTATTGTAACTTAAAAATCGTCTACATTTTGTGTAACCGGATAAAGATCTACGAAGAATCTACGGAACTAACTTTTTTTTAAATTTAGAATCCTTTTTGACCTTTAGATAAGAACCTATAGTTTCTTAAAAATAAAATCTGTACAGAGGAGAAAATTTATACGTAGAAAGCCATAAAGATTATTTTTTTTTACTAAAATACCACTTCGAAGGCAATAAAGCTTCTATTCTAAGCCTTCCCAATCGACCGTTTCGACGTTTAGGAATTTTAATGCCCCCCCTTTTTTTTAAGTTGCCGTATTTTTTGTTCCGAAACAAGATTACCGAGACCCTCTTGACAGGTACAGTTGCATCGTCACGGTTGCAACAATGCCACAGGATTTTCGACTTACTTGCTATTGTGTTTTGTGTGTTAATCCAATTCGAAGGTACCGAACTACAGTGTGCAGGTTATAAGTAGAAAGGAACTGGTTATTTGTTGTTGTTTATAATGTTATATATACAGCGTGTGGCATACAACCGGGGAAAACATTTCAAACGGAGATTTCTAAGGCCATTTTAAGTTACTATTCACAGATTCTTCATGTTCCTAAGTTCATATTTATTGAGATAAAAGCACACAAAGTTAAATATTACAAGTAATGAAGTTAGAGCGTCTGTGGTCCAGTTGGTCGGATACTTGACTTGTAACCGGGAGGTCCCAGGTTCGAGTCCGGCTACTGGACGTGTACCAATGGGACTCTTTTTCAGAGCCTATGTACGCAACGCAACGCTCGTACGTGGAAGGACAACATCGTGATGAAACCCGCACACCACAAGGTGTGTGAACCCTATAACGGCGATGGGCTCACCTCCTGTCACGTTGGGTTAAACACGCTCGGTGAACCGTGGGTACTTGCTTTAGCAAGTGCCTCTGCCTACCCCTCTTTGGGATTAAAGGCGTGAAGTGTATTTTTTTACTTTATTATGTATTCTGCCATCGCAATAACATAGCACGGTCTTGGTACGGGGTACGTACTTGGGAGACGTCTCGTTCATGTTTTGAAATCTCCGTCGAAAACTATGATCAAATTGAGAGCAATAAGTTGTTAATATGGAGAGAATGGATGAAAGTCGATTGACGAAATGATATATAGATAAAAAATATGGGTGATGTAATGGGCCGGGTGAGTAGAGGTCGCCCCAGAAGGACATATACAGACCAAATTGGTGATGTCCTGTCCGAAGGTGGCGTGAAAAGTACTCAAAACCGGAGGTCATGTATGAAAAGATGTATTAATGTAGATGAAGCGAAAGGGGTATGTCAGGACCGTGACAAATGGAGATCTGTAGTCCCTGCCTACCCCTCTGGGAGACAGGCGTGAAGTGTATATATGTATGTATGTATGTAAGTTGTTACCTTTTTTTTTAAATCAGATCCTGTTTAATGTTAAGCAGCGATGTGGTCTATGGAGCACACTTGATCATCAGGCAGGATCATCACCTATTCACCCGCAACTTGAAGACCTTCAGACTGTACTGCGCAGGAAACATTCACTCGGCAAGTCTATATTTTACATTGAAAATTTACTTTGTTAGGAAAAAGAAAAGTTAATCTTTAACTAAGTGGGACCTTCTTTATGGTTACGTATATAGCTTCTGATTTTAATATTTTGCCCCAGTTGCGGCCCACCGTATGTTTTGTAATGTGAAATGTTAAGGTATTCATTCATGTAGTTTTATGTAATCGTGGCCCTCATAAAGGGAACATCAAAGGAAATGTCCGCCTTAGGTTAATATTATGAAACCACATGTTATGTATGTAGGTGGGTACTTTTATGGTACGTAATTATTCAACACTCGCGTGTCAACCCAACGAAACTCGAGATTAAACAAGATAATAAATCTTCAAAATCGAGATAATCATTGCATCGAAGAGAAATATCAACACAAATTCGCGCCAATACAATCGTTGACAGCTGTCAATTTAATGCCGCCATTTTTTTTTCGGCGCCAACGAGTTGATGAATCTTTCGGCCAATTTGTCCGAATACGTTGACACGTTTTAACAGCATTCATTGAGATGGAGACGTATCGATTTGATTTATTGAAATGAATTATTGGTTTTTGCTTTACTAGCAACATTATTAACTGTATATTGTTCACCGGGTATATAGGCGCGAATATAATCAAAGACAACTTACCTTTGTTTTACTCGACATTTCGACCACTCGTGGCCACGACGCATGCAACTGCGTCGAAATCTAAATCATATTGAGAGCAACGAGTTGAACGTCGAGTAAAATAACAAAGTTAAGCTCGAGCTTGTCTTTAATTATATTCGCGCCTATATACCCGGTGAACAATATTGAGTTATAATATCTGTGCGCGTTTCATTAAAAAATGATTATTAACTGTGTTTCTCTGTTATTATATTCAAAATCGCTTCAAAATCCGTTGCGTAGTCTAAAAATCTTAGCATACAGGACAGATAGCTGGAGGCGACTTTATTTTATAGTATGTGTAGTGCATACCATGGAATTGAACCAAAGGAATTTGGTGACAACGTAATGAAAAACATCAGAAAACCTAAATGTAGATAGACAATCAAACACTGTTCATGAAATACGTCCTATTAATACTACTTAGTAAATCCATTAGAAGGTAATATTAAAGAAAATAACATCTGAGCTAAACTACCTTACAACTCACACGCAATGAGAGCTCATAAACTTGATCAAGAATCGTATAGTCCAGTCTGACCTCGGCAATGTTTATACACGGCGGGTTCAGTTATCTCAGCAATTTTCCCTATATTTATTTCATCTTAGTCGACCTTTGGGAAAGTAGTTATTGGATCGTTGTAACCATATTAACATGAACTAGAGATTGTAAGGTATTGTATGAGTTAGTAGCTCAGTATTTTTCTTGTTTGTTCCGCGGTTGTGCCAGAAGGGTGCGGCGATACAGAGGTTAATACGTTTGACATTGCCAGCCTGTTTGTGTGTGTGTGTGTGTGTCTGTGTGTCCCACTGAACTAATTCGAACGGACAGGTTGTTTTCACTTGTGGAATTTGCAATTTTGATTTGAAAGGTTCCTTATTACTTTATTATCAAACTAGCGGCCCGCCTCGGCTCCGCACGAGTGCAATACTGTTACTAAGTGTTTCTCTACTATATTATGCATATACATATAAACCTGCCTTAAGAATCACGCTACCCACCAAAGAAAACCGCATCAAAATACGTTGTGTTGTTTTAAAGATTAAGTATACATAGGGACAGACAGCAGGAGGCGACTTGGTTTTATACCATGTATTGTTGAAGCGCGTGCGCGGGTCGAGAGGGAATCAACAATCTTGAACGAAAAATAAATCGGCTAGGGTAATATTTATGACAAACAAGTGTGCTCCATCGTAGACCACATCGCTGCTTAACATCAGGCAGGATGCTGGTAACACTTGTTCATAGTGATAAAAAAATGTGTTTCATCACTCCACTAAATTATACTTTTCATTCATCTTAACCTGATATTCTAAGTTACTTTATATTTAAACTGTACTTTTTCTGTTACAGGTACGTATGTAAGAAAACTACGCAATGCGAACTGTTCTTAAGATTAATCGGATGAAACTATTAGTAAGTAAAACAAATCGTTAGAAATAAACTTTCTTTATTCGAAACTGTTTATAAAACACACTTTACGCCTTTTAATCCCAAAGCGGGGTAGGCAGAGGCACTTGCGAAAGCCTACGGTTCACGCACGCGTTAACCCAACGTGACAGATGAGCCCATCACCGTTATAGGGTTCACACACCTCGTGGTGTGCGGGTTTATTCACCGTACGAGCGCTGCGTTGCGTACATAGGTTCAGAAAAAGAGTCCCATTGCTACACGTCCTGTAGCCTGACTCGAACCCGCGACCTCCCGGTTGAAAGTCAATTATCCGACCAACTGGACCACAGACGCTCCAAAAGTGTTTATTCGATATATCAATGTCTAAGAAGCTGTGCTTGGTACCTCATCATCTACCATAATATGATGACCACTGGTGTACGAGGGCTAGGTACCTACATCTACTTATTACATACTAGCTGACCCGGCAAACGTTGATTTGCCAATATACATGATTAACAGTGTTTCTCTGATATTATATGTATGCATTATTCATATAAACCTTCGTCAAGAATCAATCTAATCAAATCAAATC